>JAKSZP010004358.1:0-82550 GCA_022478985.1 Massospora cicadina
CATTACGCTGGTTGCAGAACCTCAAAGAACCTGAAGGCCGTTTGGCTTGATGGGCTCTTAAGCTGCAGGCTTATGACTTTGAGATCCTTCATTAACCAGGAGTAAAGCATCAGATCATAGACTGTTAATCTCAATTGCTGACTGTTGCGGTGATGGTGGACCTCAGCAATGTGATGTATGATAAGATGCTCAGTGGAAAATATGATGAACTGCCCCAAGTGATCAAAGCAATAACAAGATGCAAATTAATACCTTCCAATGGAATGGGGAACTGTAAAAGTGAATTGGCGATTCCACAGTGAATTTTCTGTGACCCTCAGAATGACTGGGAATCATTAAAAGCGTGCAAAAGGCAGTCAGACATGGTGGGGTGCATAAGACAATGGAGTTGTTGCGCCCTCAGTACTATTGGTAAAGCATGAGCTTTGATGTGCTCGAAACTATTTCCCATTGCCATCAGTGCCAAGTGGAGAAGCCATTCCGCCATAAGACTCCATACCAGGTAGTGAAACCGCATTTCGCTTGGCACATGGTTTCCCTTGATGTTGTTGGTCCCTTGCTAACAGAAGCCAACTAGTGTAAGTACATTCTTATGGCTATTGACCACTTGACCCAGTGGGTCAAAGCAAGGGTGATACGAGATTTGGTGGCAGTTACAGTGGCCAAGTTCGTGATGGAGTGCATTATTCAGTGACATGGATGCCCTCAGTTTATTCTCACTGATAACGGAACCAAAACCACCTCACACATCCTCCCCAAACTGAATGAGCTTATGGGTATCTGCGGGGTTCTAATGACCCCGTACCACCCCAAATCTAATGGAATGGTCAAACAGGTGAATGGGACTCTGGTGAACATCCTACAAAAATTAGTAATGGATCAACCTTCCATTTGGACCTCCTTCCTTTCCACTGCTGTGTTCACCTATAACATCAGTTACCATTCTGCCACGGGGAAGAGTCCCTTCCAACTACTGTATGGCCATCACCTGGCTCTTACAGTGTTACTTTATTCATGTGTGGAAGACAACGGCAGAGTGGAACCCAACCACTATTTGACTACCCTTGCAAACATTCTGATCAAATTGAAATTTGAAGCATATTCCTTCAGCTTAGCCAAGAAGCTCAAGAATCAGGCTGCCAATCAGGTATGTTATAATGGGTTGGCACAGTTCAAGGAAGGCGATATGGTTCTCTTCCATGACCAACTTGGGTTTGTCCGGAAACACAGGTTGGCCAGTATCTGGATAGGGCCATTTAAAGTTATTAAAAAGACAGGTGTGGATGCATATACTATTAAGGACCCCGCTAGCGGTTGGATCATCAACTGAGTGCAATGTTCCTCTGTGTGTATAGGCAATAGGAGCCTTATTTTCCAGTCAAAGGGGGGGTGATGTCGTGATTCTGATATGACTGGACAATAAGCCCTAAGTTGTGATGGCGGAATGGATAGGATCCACTGAGTTTACTATGAGTAATGATTATTGAGCGCCTCTAAGTAAGGCGATATTGGGTTGTTGGGGAATAGCCTCAAATTAGGCGATTGTGAAATTAACTATTGAAGAATCGATGGAACCAATGAGATATGGTGAATCAAATTACTAAGCCATAAAAGTGGTAGAAACTGAAGTCACTACAATATAGATGAGATGAGATGATTAAGAGGAGGAGGTTTTTAATAAGTTGAGAAGAGCAAAACAGCGAGTATCCGCTGTGTTTGATATATTAAATAAAGAGTATAGTGGGAGCAAGTGCTCCATATTATTTCATTAGTTTATTTTGTTGTTTTGAAGGGCAACAATTGTCATATTAATGGTCCTATTGCTCAGTGGGCCAAACCCTGTGCAAAAACCCTCATGGCATATCTTAACAATTCCACCAATTTTATAACAGGCATACTGTACTGCTCATGTCAATTTACAAGCTACCATCAAAACAAGCGTTACAATGCTTTAGTAACTCCTAAACAGGGCTAATTAGGTATTATATCAGTTCAACTAATTTAAGCATAGATTTTTTGTTACTTTATTCAACTGATACTAAATCACTTAAAAACATTCTCAATGATTGTTCATAATTAAACACTAATTGGCATCAACATCAAGTTTAGATTTTAACATTAAAACTACATAGTACTATAGACAACTATCATTAAACAATAATTGGTGGCAAAACAGATATCAACCAATTTCATTTTTGAGTTGAAGTTGGGTGATCTGATCATCAAAAATTAAATACACCCTTTCAGCTTACTATATTATACATATAGACTTTTGTTTTCTCTCTTCTTCATACTCTCAGCTTACTTTAAAAGTTATTTGGCTACAAAGGCCTATATTGCTCTACTTTAATAGATTTAATTTATGGTCCCTTGCAACTCCTGCCCCAACCAAAATTTGGAATCATCAACCATGTTGATCAACCACAACTTATATTGTGTCACTTTGGAAATGAAATCCTTCTTTGACAATCATCCTGTAGTCATGCCCAAACTTTAAAAGCCTTATTCTAAAATAACAATTAACTTCTCAGCTTGATAATTTAATAAAAATTGATTTTATTGCCATCTATTTATTGCTTCTTCTTGTTACGTTTTTTAAATCTCTCATCTATAGCAAAGGATTATAAAAGTGACAGGTTTTAAACTTGGAAATCATCCATGCTCAAAGTAATTTTATTAAATTGTTTCATACAATCGTAGTTCATTTCCTACCCCTAGATGCATTAAAGGTGGCTTCAATCTCAGGAGGACATATATAAAGTATATAAAAATAAAAGGCTTTCTCCTTTTTCTATATTTTCTAATTTATACAAATTTTCAAATTTTTGTTTTTCATTTTTTTATAGTTTTTCTATACTTATATGTTATAAAACCTTTATTTTAAATAATATTTTATGAAGTTTGCTTTGTAATACATTAACTATTTAACCATCAAATATGTGGTTATTAGTATAGGCGTCCATTACCAATTTTAAAATTGCTCCAAATAGTTCAGTCCAAATTTTATCTACTAGGGTTGACAATTGACCCCTCCTGTCATAGTAGGCAACCTTATTGCCACTAGACAACTCAGTGTGGGAAGGTCAATATTCATTTTCTTTCTTAGCTTGATTAATGGTATCACAAGCAATGATTATAGTTTTACTTACCTTGTTAAATATACTAAGAAATGATCCCCAAGTTGTGCATATAGGAATGTTGACTCTGATATTGTTTATTTTGTCTGATATAATCTTATCATGTTTTCAGCGGCAGCTTCACCTTGTTTCTTATTCATTGAGCAGTTGGTTTAGTGAATTCTCTTATAATTTCAGGGTTGATCCCCTTTGCTTTAGTTCTCATGATCATATGACCATCTGATATATGACTTGATATGTGGATCACCCTTTAGTTCACCCATGAACAAGGTGAGATGTCAAAGATGTCTTGAAACTTGTCTAGTAAAAATTGATAGTATGCAGTTATGGATTTTTCCCATCTAAACTGCATGGCCTTTTCCCTCCTCTTGACTAGGCTCCTTTTATTAGGGGTGGATTAAAATTCACTTGACCCTCATTATGCACCAAGCCAATTAACAATGGTAAAATTATAATTTAAAAATACAAAGACTACCTGGCAAGCCTCCAATCTGGATCCTTCATTTTCTGAAGCCAACATAATGAGGAATACTCAGGTATAGTGATGAAGTTTGTTCTGTAAAGTAAAGTTCAACAAATTCATGATAGCCAGGATAACGTCTAGATACTCCCTTTTAGTCACACTATAATTCCTTTCAGCTTTTTACAGGGTCTTGATATAATTGAAATTTGGATGTTCAACTTGTTGAGTATCATGACAAGCTAAAATAGTTTAATGACCCTTTCACTAGAATCATTAAATAAGAAGAAATTTTATAAAATTGTGAAGTACAAAACTTGTGAGGTTGATAGAGCCCTTTATAGGGTGTCAAAAAATTGTTGCTGTTCAATTTATCATAAAAACACATGATTTAGTACTAAATACAAGGGGTTCAAAAAACTTAAGCGAAGTGTTAAATTGCTGATAATATACCGCCATCCCTAGAAATACTTGGATATCACACAAGCTCTTTATAGGGGTCATTGTTTTGATAGCAGTAGCTATATATGGAAGTTGTTGAATTCACTCTTGAGAAACATCATGTCCTAGGGACTCTAACTCCTTATAATAAAGAAGTGCTTAGAGGGCTTCAAATTTAAGAAAGGACATTATGAGCCATTAAGACACTTCATGTAGATGGTCAACAAGGGTGTTGAAGGTCTTTGAGAAAAAAGGGATATCATATAAATAGATGAGGACGTATGCCATCTTCAAATCTCCCAAAATGTCAGCAATGGTACATTATAAGGTGATGGGGCGTTGCATACCCTTGTTCCACGTTATTGAGCTCAAATAATCCTACTTTGGATATCAAAGCGCATTTTGGTTGATCCTCTGGATGATGGGGTATTTTCAAGTATCCAAAGGCTAAATCCATAGTAGAGAATAATTATTAACAGCAAGTAACCATAGTGAATCATTTATGCAATGAGGAGGGTAACCATCTTTCTTAGTAACTAAATTCAGCTTATTGTAATACATGACTACTTGATAACACATTATTCTTTTTGATGAGCAATAAGGGTGATGCCAATGGATTTGGAAACTCAATAACCTATCCTTAAGCAATTATTTGAGCTCCACAGCCAATTGAGACTCTCCCAATTATGACTTCCTATAGCTCTAGTTGCATAGAGGAGCAGAATCCCCCAGTGTCCACATGATGTGTTACATTCTCTTTTTTTAGTACTAGTGGTACCCAACCCAAAAGGGGGAGCTGCCACACATCGATGTGTTACATTCTCCATTTTACAAAGTCAAAGGTGCTAGTGGTGAAAATGTCAGCATATTCAGTTAATAATCTATCAGCTTCTCCACTATGTTAAGTAGTCAAGTCTTCACCAAGTTTTATGCTCGATAATTGCAATGGTAGGAAAAGCATCTAGGCCAAAACTCTTATAAGGACTAAATTCTTACACCCCCAGAAAAGTGGTATTTAGTACTAGGCAAACAAAAGCAACTAGCTTTCTACACATAACAACTTGACTTTATGGCGACATTCAGCTTTACAAGATGCAAATAGTAAAAGAATATACAGGATTTAGTATTCCAAGGAAAGCATAAACCTTCATTAATTAGGGATTCTCTTTTTTAGCACCGGTGGTGCCCAACCCAAAAGGGGAAGCTGCCATGCATTAATGAGGGAAATTCCATTCCTCAAATTTTCAATATATGACCAACCAGTATTAGGGCTTGTATCTTGTTATCTTCAATAACTTATGATCAAAGAGAATTATTAAGCTGCCTTGGAGAAAGTAATGGCAATACCTATTCTATATCAGTATTAGGAGGAGGTAATCTAGTCTTAGGTCCTAGAATTTAATAAACAATATAATATTTACTTTTATCATCCTTAAGTAATATTTCATCATCATTTCAACCGTTTAATCTCCAGCTTCTGGAAGCTGAAACGTAAGGGGAAGTTAATATTTAGTAAGGAGATAGAGTTTTCAGATATACTAGTTATAAATGCTCTAGAAAATGAGTACTAGATAATATATTGTAGCTTTGATTTTTTATCACTACTGCGGAGCAGTAAGAGGTAGTTTGCCAATAAGGAATTTAAAAAGATGAGTATGCCACAAGATATTTAATGCAATGGAATCCTGTAGTAACATGTTCAATTACATAGTGTAAGTTAGGAGAAAACTTTTATTTGGTTAACAAGTTTGGCAGATATGACATTAACAAAGGACTCAGCATCTACTATAGCTAAGTCTTTGATTTTATAGACTGGGCTTCTATATGGTAGAAAGAGTCCCAATCTTATTGGTAAAGTAAAAAATGAGGGTTACTTATATGCGGTTATGATACTAAGATCATCATTTCCTCTTGTATAGGTATAAAACAGTTTTTTACAAGAGTTTTTTAATTTAACAGCTGAACAGAGGCTTAGGAGGTGGTAAACAGAAACAAGTCTTTCTTCATTTGTTTAATTAAGTAAATTGCCTCCTTGACATTACTCTTTATATTAATGCACAGCAATGTGAAACCTCCCTTTACATTAAGTACAGCACATAGTATTCTTGTTCCTGTTTCTGTAGCCAATACATGATTATGAGATTTCCTTTTAGCGGTGGAAGCAGGAGTAGATACTTTTAACATTGTCAAAGAGATTTCAATCAAAGCTTCTTATAAGCAGATCTTTATTAAAGTGTAGCTTAGTACTTTCATATGTAGCTGTAAATTTCTATAATAATAGGGATGATAAAACAGAAGTAAAAGTACCATCTAGATTTAAACTTTCACTTACAACTAGAGCTTAAGCTTTATAATACAAAAGCGAGCAAAAAATTTAAGGTAAATTTTTATCATTTCCCTAATTAAGTAGCTAAATTTTTTTATATAATTGTAAGTAGTTGATCACTCCCAAAAAAATAATAATAGCCATTTGCACTTAAGTCCAGGTATTACTATTTTTTAAATGGGGCACAATTATACTTATTATAGTTTGGCTAAAATAGGGTGGGAGATATCTTGGTTTTTGCTTTTCTATAGCCTCTTACATGTCCTTCTCAATTTAAATACAGAAAGAAATGTAAAGACCCTTCTCCTGGTACTACTTTTGTTTAATGTGTGTAAATATAGAAAAAGCTATATGACTAGAAATATTTTTCTATCTTAAGTGAGGTTTTCACTTAACAACTCAGAAGTTCCTGGCAGTAAGCACCATTTTTTGGGTGCATAAGATGAGGGCCTGACAATGCCACAGGGCTTCAAAACTGCTTTTCTTATATAACGCTTCTAAACAATGGTCTAACCTAATCTTAAGAATCAAGTTTATTTTAATAAAAACTTAATTTAACTAAGGTTATCAGATGTTATTTGATAGTAGAAGAGAAAAGACAAACATTAATAAAGTTGATAATATCTAGAGTTTTTATTGGAGTTTTATATCTCTTTGGAGAATTGAATGGCATTGAGACAGGATCTTTTGATTATTGGGCCTCTAGTGCTGGCCTTAGGTTGCAAAGCTTTCTTAAAAAACTCACCTGAGCCCCGGTTAGGTTTCAAAAGTCTTAAATTTGATTTTTGAATGTTTATAATTATTAATTTTGTTAATTGGATCAAGGTTTATTTGATCCTCAGAATCAACTAAATGTTAAGTCAAGTTGTATGTACCTTACATACTGTTACTTCTATTTAAAAACCAATATATAAGTATGGAAGGCTTTTTAGTGATATCTAACTCATCTGTTATATCCATCATGTGGTTTACAGCACATGCTATAACATTTTAATAGTCTTTCAATGCATCAGTATATGCTCCCCTTCAAAGACAGCTATGGCCAGGCCTCCAAATCTCAGTAAGACTAGAAGCCCCATATGGACCACAACATGGTGATGGCATGGGAATAAACAACTATGTGTAGCTGTCTTCTCATATACTGGGCACATGAATAGCCCAAGTGAAAATTCATGTACCCCCAATACAACGTTAACCTATACTTCTAGATCAAATAATTACACACAATTCACCTCTCAAACCTAATTATCCCAGAACCCTGCTCAAGTATCTTGCTTATCACCCCTGTGATACAGGACCACATGGTACCCCTACACACTAATTAGTTTTCTCCTGATCATGCAAAGAGAAGAATAATATATTCTTATGCAGGAAAACTAATTAAAAGGCCACCAACATAAATTTGAGCACAGGAATAAGGAAAAGCTGTTAATCACAACATTTATCTACTTGCACATGCACTATAAACTGGGCATATTATCTTGAATGTTGGACATACCTAACACCTTAAACATCCAGAAATGAATCTGTAATACGCCCATCATACTCTGCTACAGTCACGCATCTGCACTCATGCTTGGAGATGCATGGGAAGGGCATATCATACTTCTGAATGATCTAATACATCTCAATCTTAATGTGTATTATGTAATCAACTTGGAACTTTAGAGCACCAAAATGAGTGCTGTACTCCCTTAAAAGCTATCATGAGTGAAGTAATGCGCCTCTTTACCAAAACAATACACAAAAGTTCTTGCTATCAAGAAACATGTTTTCTATAAGATTGAAATCAGCCATTTCTGCATAACTTTATAAATTAATAGTTAAAATAGTTTTGAAAACTTTTTACATAAGTTTCCTATAAGCTTTCAATGAAACGTCTCCAACACTTTGTGCAGCATTTAACCTCTTTAACTTCCACCTACTAGTCATTTTCAAACTTGGATAAAAAAGATGAAACCAGAATTGGGGAAGCTAATTTTATTATGGTTCCTCAGTTGGTTTTTAAAATTAGACCATTTTTTTAAACCATCATGCTCTATCTTGGCATAATGACCTATTTATAAGAATTAAAATATTACACAATTTAAAAGTAACAATTGACAACAGGAGAGGCATATCCAACTCAGGAAGTCTCTTTATTATAACTCTTTTTATTCTTTAATTCTTTACTTCACGGTTGGAAGTGTCATCCTCTGGTCAACCTTCACCAAATAAAAAATTAATAACAATACATTCATTTTCAAAAAGCTCTCTACCACAATGCACCAAAAATTATACAAGAAACTAAATTTATGCTTAGAAACACTATGCATATACATGTGACATTCAGGCTATTCCTGACCGCCATATGGTATAAGTTTCCCTTGAAGGGATTACTGAGGACGACCAGATCAGCTATTAAGGCCTAGTCCCAGAAAGATAATTTGTTAAGTCTGATTGCAGTAGAAGCTAAGAAAACTAAGTTATGATGAAGATGGTAATAAAAAACTGAAATAATTCAATTAAAAATGGATCAAAGGTCAATAAAAGCTTAAAAAGTTTTGTATTTACAAGAGTACCATTGAGCGTCCTAAAAGATTTTTTACAAAGATATCATAAGTTGAGATTCTTGAAAAATGGCTGTCAATTAGCTTGCCGCATATGGAGACCACAGGAACACTCCCAAGCATTTTCCCAAAGTTCTTCTTATAAAATTTAAATATAAAAATGTCATAACAATTTCATCTTTTATTACATACAAATAAGTTCATAGAATAATCTAGAAATAGACTAAGATTTTATAATCTTTATTTAGACCAGATTTCTGGCATTGAGTATCATGGTCCACCTCACTGAGCTTTGAAAAATTGCTGCTTATGTGCAGCCACTCCTTGAGGTCCAGAACAAGTTGTTTATATTCAGTTTTGAACTCACCATTTTTGAAGAAATTGCTACAGCAACTGGCTGGTTTCTGTTCCTTAGATAAAATTTGGAGAGGAAGCTGTTTATTGTATGAAGACAATAAACTGACATATGGTACGTTTTAATAACATTCTGAGGTTTAGTAATGGAGGCTGTATTCTTTTTGTCACTACAACTACTATGACTAACTACCCTATGAGCTACTTGTTTGATATAGTATAGTCTTAGACATAACACTATAAATTATAAAAGTTTAAGAGACTCTTATTAAAATAAATCTCAACTACCAACGTCTTTCTTCTTATGAATTGATACTTTATATAGGGTTGTATCTGACAAAAACTGCATCTTCACCCTTATTTACCCTTCTTTCATTACTACCTAACATGTGGCTTTTTTGCAGGATTTCTGCAGCATCTCTCCACATAAGAAGCTTCCTGTTATAAACTTAACTCCATAATTTTTTGTGGGAATCCAGCAAGGTTTATGCTTGGTGGTTCTGGCAATAGCCGGATTACCACAAAACACTGCTAAAACTAAAGCTAATAATTTTTAAATATAAGTAAAGTTAAGTTTTTAAAGTTTTTATCAAGCACGGGACAAGCAACAAAAAAGTGATTCTTCTTGATACATTACTCAGTATTTAAACTGTATTAAGTATCAAGGGTCAAAGGGAATTCAATACTAATGTTTGGAATAGCTTAGTAAGATTCAAATTAGGGAATATGGAAATTTGACCTATCAGAGCTCAAGAAATTCACTTAACTTTGGTGAGAAAACTGATGGGAAGTTATTTTTAGGAAAGACAAATCTGTGGGGCAACAATTTGATGTATATCAACCAATCATTGTTAGAAGGTAATTGCACCTTGGGGGACCTCTGCCAGGCCTATAAAAGGGGGTGGTCCCCGCTTAGGTGTTGAATGGAACTAGAAGTGGCCTTGGAGGAACCTCCAATGGACTCCCCAGATTCCGCCGCATGGTTGGGGCAATCAAACTGCCCTACTTTGCTCTAAGTGCCCATGTATTATATGTAAAAGTGTTACCCCAGTTCAAGGGGTTCCACCAATAATCAACCAGGATCTTTTGGCTGTTACTATCATTATTTTTAGTCAAACAACTCTTATCCCCATCTTGAAATTATAGATGTTTGACAATCCCCCTTTTGGCCTACTTTGACCCAAAACATTCTTTTATTTAAGCTGGGAGGGCAATTGTCCGACATCACCCCCCTCAATAATGTTGGGGGGAGAATAGGGCCATAGGAAATGGCCATGTACCCAGTTGATGATAATCCCTGCAGACAAGGATTTGATAGCGTGCTCCACACCTCTCTTGCAGGTGATGATGAAAGGGACTTCCTAGATTGACCCAAGCTTACCACTTCTGGGAGTGATGCAGCTATGATAATACAGAACCAGGTCAGACACTTGGAAAGAAGGTAGGAGGTTTAAAGCTCCTTGGCAGCCAGCTTTCTTTAGTCACTGTTTTAGCTAAATTGGTCATAGCCTCAGATTGGAGATGGATGATTCGCTGAGCTAATTTTCTCATGGCTTTCTCATGTTCTTTAACTTTAGAGGAAAAAACATCTTTGGCTAAGAAGGGCAGGTATTACTGGTTCCTGCCCATACAAGACATGAAACGAGGACATCTTCAGGATCTGGTGAAAACTAATCCAGTATGCCATAAGAGCACTGGTAGGAATTGATCCCAGTGAAGCGGATCAGAAGATGCCATTTTTTATAAAATGGAGACCAAGGTTCCATATGCTCTCTCCAAAGTCCTGTTGGAAGATGGATTATATGGAGCTGAGAAAAGCTGTTAAGCTCCCATGGAAGTAGCTAAGGGATTTGAATACTCTGGAGGTGAAGTTTTTACCATTGTCGCAAAGTAGTACTTGGGGACAGCCATTACAAGTGAAAATATCTTGATGTAGAAATGTTGCGGTGGCCTTGGCCGTTTGGGCAGGGAGAGCCACGGCTTTAACCTGATTAGTAAAATGGTCATTGCTACTACTAAGATAAATCTGTTTCCACCAGTAATCTGTGGGAGGGGACTTATTACGTCTAAGCTGATGGTGTGGAGCGGTTGTTGAGGGGTAGTTAGTTGATATTGGTATCTAGTCTTGAAACTGGATTTCTTCTTACATGTGAGGCAGGCATACAAGACTTTGACAATAGTCTCCATAATCCCTTCCCAAAAATACCGATCTCCAATCCACTCATAGGTCTTCTTTGCTCCCACATGACCTAGGAGGAGTGGGCTTCTAGGATAACAGGTATGCGTTCTGAGGGCCAAAGATAAGGCAGCCATTTTTCCCCCACCTGCTTATACAACTTCCCGTTCTCCACTTTGGTATTATGGGAGTGCCAAGCTAACATCTTCTGTTTAGGCACATCCTCATCCTCCCAATCTTCAGGGTTATTAAGAGGTCATATAAACTCTCCACCTCACAATTATTCAAGTGAAGGACTGGCATCCAAGTTAACCCATCAACATTCATGTGATGGGCTCCAGCATGGTGTTCAATCTTTATGTCATAATGCTGGAGTTTTAAAGCCCAGCGAGCTAACCAGCCAGTAGGATCCTTCATGTTCTATAGCCATTTCAACAAAGTGTAGTCTTACCCACATTGAAGAGAAATCATACAGGAAAGGGAGGTAGTTTTTTACAGCTAACAGAACAGCAAAGCACTACTTTTTTGTTATGCTGTAGTTGCGTTCCGCCTTTGACAACATCTTACTGAAATAGGATAATGTTGGATAACACCGTGTTCATCCAATTGTGCTAAGATGGCCCCAACGACGTAGTCTGAGGAGTTAGTAATCAAGATAAACGGTTTACTATAGTCAGGGTGCCTCAGGATAGATGTTACTGTAGCAGTTGCTTCAAATTCTCAAAAGCGGCCTTATGTTCATCTCCCCAATGTAAAGGGATGTAATCAGTCAGTAGGTGGACAAGAAGTTTACTAAGTTGTGTGAACTTATGGATGAACTGATGATAATACCCCATAATCCCTAGAAATACCTGAATATCCCAAAATTTTTTGGGGAGTCATTTTTGAAATTGCTATGACCTTATCTTGTATGGGTTGGATTCCCTCTTGAGAAATGGAGTATCCAAGGAAATCTTTTTTCTTTGGAAGAAGGTACGCTTTGAGGGTTTTGCTTAATATTTGACTCACGTAAGCTTTGAAACACCTCCTTCAGGTGATCAAGATATTTGTTTAAGGTTTTTGAGAACACCGTGATGTCATCAAGATAGACAATGACACAACTATACTTCATTCCCTGTAAGATGTGATCAATTGCGCGCTGGAAAGTTGCAGGTGCGTTGCACAACCCTTGAGGTAAGTGGGTGGGTTGGAAGAGGCCCTCACTGCAAATAATAGCACACTTCTCCTGGTCTTGGGGAGAAAGTCCATTTTCTCTAGCTGCTAACCAAGTCCATTGAGGAGAAGAAGTTAGTTATGAAGAGTTGTGCCAGGGCGTCATTAGTAAGGGGATAGGATAGCTATCCTTTTTCGTGAGGTCATTTAACTTGCGGTAGTCCATGACTATCTGATGACCTTTCTTCTTTTGATTAGCAAAGAGGGGAAGACCAAGGGCTTTGTGAAGGAACTAGTAACCCCACGTCTAGTAACTGCTTGAGCTCCGTCCTCATCTGCTGTTCTTCCACTTTTGACTTGTGGTAAGGTTTTGACCAAAAGGATGGGCATCACCCACATCAATGGAGTGGCTCCAGTCCTTCATATGGCCATAGTCATTACTGATTTGGAAAATATCGCTAAATTCTTCTAATAGAGTGTGAACTTTGTCAAGTTCATCTGGGGTCAGTTCATCTGAGATATGAACTTTGAGTAAGGTACATAACAGGTTATATGTTGGCAGGCCCATATCCAACGTAGAGCCAATGAAGTAAATTTGTTCAATGTTTTCCACAGGGACTAACAAGCCTCTGCCAATATCCTGGTGTTTTCTTACAACTATGTTCTTGCCAGTGAGGTTCCCCAACAGAAGAGTGATAGGCCTCTGGTAGGCTGAGTCTAGAATGACAGGCAATACCCAAGGCTCCAAGGGGCTAACGCCCTCAATACTTATGAGTGCAATAAGCAATGATGTGGGATTTGAATGGTGATTTTTGTGTCAACCACTCGTTGTTCACCTGGCTTAATCACTACCTCTTCTGTAGCATAAAAAGGAATACCGTCTTTAGCATCCACTGACTAAGACAATTTTTTGTATTTTGCCCAGAGATATAGTAATGTAAAGGAAAAGCAGAAAATGTGTACTCAACCAGGCAAGAGTATTCGTGCTTGCTGGGATCTTTATTGGAAAAAAATAAAGGCACTTCATAATTGAGTAATGAGAGGAAACCTTGCTTCATGTTGATAATTCCTTCATATTTGATCATAAATTGGGTATCTATGAGAACATCATAGGTGTTGTTATCTAAGGCCACTGTGGGGTCCAATAAGATGAGCTTGCCAATTTGAATGGGAAGGGAAGAGTATGCCTCAATAGCGTGGATGTTGTTTGGGCAAGCAGTTCCAAACTCTTTATTTTACTCGAAGTCAGGCGCCAGCCTAGTCTTTTTTCAAGCTTTGAGGCGATTACATTCACTGGGAGCCAGTATCCAGGATGGCCATCACCCAGACTTTTGTATAACCACTTCTACCTTTATGAGTGTTCCTCCAAAGTTAAGCGACAGAGCTAAGACCTCCTTGAACTGGAAGGTGGAGGTTAGTTTGTGAGCAGTCTCAGGGTAACTCTCCAAGAAAGACTTCATGGTGTGACCTCACGAAGAGAGGATGAATTGAGCCAGATAGGATCTGATCAGCATTGCGGGTGGTGTTAACAACTGCAGGACACCCTAGAACTTGGATGAGGTACGTAATCTCAGGTATGGTGGTCTCATTTACTCCTCCAGAAGTTAAACGATCAGGAACCTTCACTTCAGCAGGTACTCCTAGTACATAGTAACCAACATCCTCATAACTCCCTTCAGATTCATCCCTGGGGGTATTTTTAATAAGGGGTAATGGCATAATTGAAGTAAGTGAGTCATGCACATGATATTCGTTGGCAATAGGAGTGCTTAGCCCAATGCCAAAATCTTTTTTCCCTGCACCTGCTCCTCAGTGTCAGCTTTCTTTTTCCAGAACACTGTCTCATAGTGACCAACCTTGTTGCAGTAGGCACACCAGGGACGTTCAGGCCGCTTGGCTTTTGGTATTGGTTCCTAAGGGCCCATAATCTGAAGGGTCTCCTTTTTACCTTCAATGGTCAGGACCTGGGGCTTGGGCTTTTGATCCTCAATGGCCAGAATGAGAGGTTTAGATACTACTCTACAAGAAACTTCAAGCTTGTGGAAGTCAGCAACATCTAGTAAAGCCTCTTTTATATCATGGACATTGCGGAAATAGCATTTGACTGAAGTGATGTACATTGCCTAGGGAGGGTGAGATGCCAATCCGGTCAAGATAGCGGCAACAGAATCGTCCAAGGTTAACATCTTAGAAATTAACAACGTCTGCGCTTTAATATAGAACCGCTCCACAAAGGCAACCATGACTCTCCTCTTTTTATGCTAATATGCATGAACGCTTGCTTCTTCATTCTTAAGCTTTGTTTTGAGCTAAACTCGTCAATGAGAGTCCTTTTAACCTCGGACCAGGTGTTAAGGACATCCATATGGGGCACCATCACCTCCTGGGCCATGCAACTCAAACAAGAGATAGGATATACTTGACCTTCAGATAGTTTGTCGCCCCTTCCATAGCAGCATCATAGACATATAAAATGAAGCAATGCTACCTTCACTGGGGATAAACTTGTCATTGAAAAGTTGGTTTAAATGAACCATGGTCACCCCAGAGAGGGTATGAACTGCAGGATCATCTGTCCCCGTGGTTTTCAATTTAAAATTTAACTTATCAAAGGAGCAAGAGAGTCAATTGAGCTGGTCTTGGATAGCTTTAAGCCTGGTTTTCATGGCGTTGATAGGTTTTTGGGAGGCGATTCACATAAAGCCAATCGGGCTTCCATCCTCCAGCTTTTGAGTTTCCAGTTCTTTATCCTGACTCTCCAGTGCCTTAACTTTAAAACAGAGTTGTGACTCAAGAGAGCTTAGGTTTTGTTGGTCAACTTTTACCACCCCCACGCGGTTTTTGAGCTCCTCTTTCATCTGCTTACACCCTTCATCGTCATGTGGGTGGGAGCCTTGCAAATGTACGTCACCATTAATCTGTTCATAGCTACGCTCAACCTTCGTCAACTGACTATACACATCCTTATATAGAGCGGGCCCTTCAAGTAAGGTTTTGACCCCTTGATCTTCTTTTTCACATTTTCTAACCCTTCAGGCCAAATTTTTATATTCTCAAGAAAATTTTTAAGGGATAGCTCCTTTTCCAGTTAAGCAACCTTAACCTCTAGAGCGGGAGTAGCCCTAGAATGTTCTTGCAATAGATTTTTGCAAACTCTTAACACGTGACAAGGCTTAGGCAAGTTGCTATTCCATTACAGCCACGCGTTGTTCATCCCCAGGTTGAGGGGTGGAAGCATGCGCTAAGAGGTCACGGTGAGTTTTTTCATGATTTTCAAATTCCTTGACAAACTACTCAAGTAGAGAGTGGGTGCTAGTGATGGAGGCGTTTAACTCATCCCGGAAGATCTTCATCGCCTCCTCTACATACTTTACTACACCAGTATCTGTGGTGTTGAGCCACTCATGCAACTGAATAATGAATTTTCGGTTTGCCTCCACACCAGATTTAGCTGCTCCAATATGTTCAGAGGTCAGTTGGTATAAATTAACATAGATTAATCTTAGAGCATCATGGTTTGCCAGGTGTTGATGTAGCTCTTCATTATGGATGGCTAATAGATGTATCATGTGAAACAATGCAGGATGGGCAAATTCGTGGACATAGTTAATCAAATTTGTAAGCTGGATATAGGCATCAGGAAGGATTTGAGTTTTATAGAGGTATATAAGACGGTCCTCTACAGAAGAACCTCTTTCTTAAAAAGTAATATTGCCAGGGTTTAATATGCCATGAGTTAGGTCTCTTATTACTTCAGCTTCAGGCCAGGTAAGGCGGTGAGACTCTGGTATCAGGATTCGTTCAAACTGCTCTCCTCCAAATGATAAGGTTGGGGCTATCCATATGTTCATCTTCTGCCCCATCTCCATTTCTCACCCAGCTAGTAACACTTCCAGCAGGTGCGCCCTCCATTATTGGTGATAATATTGTGTGGTGTACAGGAGCCCCTGTAGTGAGCACCACTTTGTGGGAATCCATCAAGGTTTATGCATGCTGGTGCTGACAACAGCCAGATTACCACAAAACGCTCCTAAAACTAAAGATAATACTTTTTTTAATAAAAGTAAAGTTGGGGTTTTTAAAGGTTTTTAGCGGGCATGGGACAAAAAAACAAAAAAGTGAGTCTTCTCAATACTACTGCTCAGTATTTAAACTGTATCAAGTATCAAGGATCAAAGGGAATTTAATGCTAATGTTTGGAGTAGCTTAGTAAGATCCAAATTAGAGAATATGGAAATTTGACCTATCAGAGCTCAGGAAATTCACTTAACTTTAGTGAGAAAACTGATGGGAAGTTATTTTTAGGCAAGACAAACCTGTGGGGTAACAATTTTATGTATATAAACCAATCACTGTTAGAAAATAATTGCACCTTGGGGGGCCTCTGCCAGGCCTATAAAAGGGGTGGTCCCCGCTTAGGTGTTTGAATGGAACTAGACGTGGCCTGGGAGGAACCTCCAGTGGATTCCACAGATTCCGCCGCATGGTTGGGGCAATCAAACTGCCCGACCTTGTGCTAATTGCCTATGTATTATCTGTAAAAGTGTTACCCCAATTCAAGGGGTTCCACCAATAATCAACCAGGATCTTTTGGCTGATACTATTGTTATTTTTATTCAAACAACTCTTATCCCCATCTCAAACTTGTAAATGTCCGACATTTCCCCATTTTAAGCCTATTTTGACCTATAACATTCTTTTCTTGAAGCTTGGATGGCAATTGTCTGACACTGTGGTTGAATTCTTTCTGGAGTGATATAATTATTATAAGACAGCACCTCTTATTGGTGCATGTCTGAATAGCTATTCTGTCTATCATTGAATTACAGGAGCGCACTGCTCATAGTATTAAAACATTAACAAAAGATAAAATCTATATTAGCCCAATTGACACTAAAAATCAATTTCAATCCAACTAAGAGGCCTCAATACTGATTCAGTAAATTGATATTAAGTGGTATTGCAAAGCCGCAACTCCAATTTTTCTTGTATTTGTAAAATTTTATATATTTACTCACTTGACCAAATATATGTCCCAGATATGATACTAGATGTGGAGCCTAAATAATCATAGTTAATCTATAAAGAGTATAATATTTCCAAAAATTTTCTAATACAGTCAATTCTTTAACTTTTCCCCCATATTGACTGGATTATAATCAGAGAGTTGACATTCTTTTTTCAAAATAAAGATTATGAGTTTTTTATGACTGCCAAGTAAAACGTTTTTTACAAACCATGCATATAAAATTGTAGCATGTTTAAGAAGCCTGTTACCTCTATGCAACTAAAAATAGATAATGATGTTCTTACTCCATTGTTGTCATATGTTGGATGGACAATTTATGCTATACTTATATAAGAAGTTTGGCCTCTGAACCTTTAATATCTCAGTCAGAGCCTAGAGACATTGCACTAGCCTCAGTGGTCTCAAATACTCCTCAACAGCAAATCTCATATTGACTTAAATGAGATAACCATCCATCCACTGGTTTGGTTGGTCTTTGGAGAGTTATAGGAAAAAGTAAAAATCAAAACATTAATCCACTCACAGTTTTTCTGATGGTAATTTCTTGCCAATTTTTTTATTCAGGTATTCCCGTCTCATAAATATTATTTCTTCACTTTGTGAAGGCAACATGGATGTGTCAGGTTTTCATTTAGATTTAATGTTGAACATCTTTAAAGCCCACAGGCTTTTGCTCTATCTTCAGGTCCTGAAGTTAACCCTGATGATCCCTTTAAAGAGAATCAGGCTTTGCTTTTTGCCAACTTGGTCATGGAACTCTGGTGTGCGCTGGTGAATTTTTATATGGATTTTTGCATCCCAATAAGCCAAATGTTTTGGATCTTAAAAGATAATCTATCTTCATCCTGTATTGTTCACTTTGCAAGAGTTTGGAAAAAGGGTTACTGGAGAAATATCTTCACCAAATGGATCTTCTTGGGACCTGTTTTCTCCACCATCCGTCTTATTAACTTAAACTGTGCATGACATGTATAGGGTTTTGGATGAGGCCTTTTTAAATGTTTCATTATAAGGTTTTACCAACAGTATAAACCCATATAAAATTCTTTTAGTGAACTTCATCTTTCTTTATGCTGCCTTATCACCCAAATGCAACCTATCCCAATCATTTTGCAGTTTCTTCCAATGGCCACTTTTTTTATTCCTTTGGCATTCTTTAATCAACAAGGCCAGCGTACCTGTTGTTAAATTTTTTTTCTAGCCCTTATCCAATAAGATTGTTACAATCAGTATTGTACAAATTCTAAATTCTCCTTCTTTAGCTTTTTAAAGAATTAACAAGCTTAACGCCAACTAACTCGCCTCCTTCTCCTGAGAAGAGGTATCATATTCAAACAGCAAATCCTTTGATGCTGTGGACATTACAAATTAATAGAACTTGTTTTTTGTTATAGAATAATTTATCTTATAAAATTTTTTTTCTTATAGATAATAATTTTACTTCTTTTATTATATATTTTAAACATTATTTGGCTTTTTATTAATAAGTAATTAGGAAGAAAACTAGCGTGAACTTTACCTAAGACCAACTGCCTTGGTCTATGATAGTTTACACTTTTTTACAATAATTCCTAATATAATGAAAAGACCCTTACAAAGAAGCTAAATTTGATGCATTACCTGCATATGGGTGTTACAATATACTTTTAAGTCTCCTTCAAACTTTGGCACCATGGCTCAGTTAGAGTCATAAAAGCTTTTCTGATTCATTTATGAATTAAGGCCTAATACACCTCATACGTTAAAAGGAAAAAAGGGTCTTTTCAAGTTGTCTGACAAATTTTAGGGATCACTGTCTTCATTTGGTTGATTGATGAATACAACAAGGGTGGTAGAGCTGACTGTCTAACTTATAAATTACTAATAGAAAATTTCCATTTCTACTAAGATGTCTAAGCTTGTACGCAAACACTGTAGCACTAATGTAACTACCTACTGCAATGGCGCCACAGCTGCAATTTTGCTTAGTATGCTGACAAGGGTACCATTCACTCACTATACCATCCTATCAGTTTCTGGGTAATATGGCATAGACATTACAAAATCTATAGACATCAGTTTGTTGAAGTGCTGCATGGGATGTTTAGTAAAGGTACACATGTTCCATAAGGACCTTCTGAAGGTATCCGTGATTATTAAAAACATGATTCATAATTACTCTGCTGTTTTTAAGGCCCTGCTTTCCATATTGCTTTTGCCTCCACCCACTTAGTCCTGTGGTCAATCACAACTACGTTAGACTGTTTTCCAGGCTACTTAATGGTAATGGTATGAACACATTAATTGATATATTATGCCAGGACAGTCTAGTTGAATTAACGGATATTTTACGCTATGCTCATGGGCTTTGTAGATAGACTAAAATTACATTCTTCGATGAAGCCTTAGATATCAAATTTCATCAAATACCAGCCATAAATCATATAACATTACAGTGTCTTAATCAGTCTGCGTTGTCTCACGGCATTTTAGGACTGAAGAGTAATGTTCATTCATTCTGATGTTTTTAGAAAGTCTTCATGTAAACCATTGGCTTAAGTTTATATAAGATTCCATCCCAGTATTAAATATCCCTAATAATTTCTTGATAGCCTTACTTAACATCATGTGGCGCATCATTATACTTCTGATTAATCATCTTTTTTTAAATTCATTGGCCAAGTTGCTAAAAACAGCAACAATTGGAAGTCACAATAATCCATCTGCATTTTGATGAGCAGCACCTCCTCTATGATTTTCACATAACCATACACCTGTACTTTCAGAGATTAATGGGTAAGCTACTCTTGGGCTCCTTTAACTATGTAGTCATCATAGTGAACTCTGATCTGTCATTACTTGAAACTTTGTGCCATGAATACACACTTAGAAACTATTTACAAGTATAGATTATTGCTAAACATCATTGTTCCATCGTTGTGTAGTTGCACTTTTGATTATCCAGCGTTCTGCTGCAATAATTGACAGAGCGCTCTTCACCATCATCCTCAATCTGCAACAACAAATTACCAATCAAAGTCAATGAGGAGTCAATTTTTGTTATGGCTTTTTAAACCAGATGTTGGGATTTTTGCCCATATTACCAGCCTGCTAGATTACCTGGTGTCGCTAGGGGAAAATTCCCTAAGGCGAAGTGAATTGGAAATTGGTTGGCCCAAATTTTGGAGGAACTACATTTGGGGGATTTTGGGATATTCGCCTGGTTGTATCCGTCAGGGATTAATCCAGATTAATACCTAATATCTCATCAGGTGGAGTGGCCGACGAAATAGGGGCATATGATAGTAATTAACTATCAGGTGTACTGATTGGGATTGGTTGAGTTTCATCACCAACTGATTGGGAATGAATAGTGAGTTGTGAGGCGAGTGATGCCGCCTGAAACTAGTGAATCAATTGGTTGGTGAAGTGACCTGCCATAATGGGTAAAAAGTCCCATTACTTAAGCAGATCGCTAGCTAATTATGGTTGTTTTGCTTGGATTGAGAGGAAAATGTTAGGGACACATTTCCAACTCTTTCTGTTTGAGGTCTCGAGGATATTTAATGATGGAATCCTAGCCAGGATGGGGAAGACCATCACTGCCAAGACAAGGAAGGGTGAATTAATGGCAACGGCTGCTGTTTCATTGAAGAGGTGTCAACCAAGGGTTAGACAGCCAAATCTCCTGCTATATAATTCCCTAGGATTCACTATAATAAAAACATTGAAAACATAGACATTAAAAACCATCATTTATAATATTGGTAATATTGTTGATTTGGTGTATAGTTAGATTATCAGCATCCAGTGTAAAGTTCTATCTCAAGGATAAAATTGCAGAAGGCAATAATCAGAAGACTCTCAGAGAGAAGAGTAGAGATCCGAGCAGGGATCTAGAGACAAAGGGATTTACAATCAGGGATAGCTGCTGACTGTGTGTTGGGCCAAAAGAGACTGTCATCAGGGGATCTTGATGAATATTGAGTAAACAGTAATATAGGGAATGAATCCCTATGAGTACAACTGCGAGTATTTAATAGGAAGTACTGGCCAAAGCGTTGGGCCTAATAATAGTTCAAACTCAACTATGGATAATAGTCTCCATACTATTATCAGATAATACATTCTATACAATGCGAAGTGCACGAGGAAATCAAACCTGTGCAGTAAAAAGATCACTAGGGTTGTTTGCCAATAAGAACAAACTAGTAATTTTTTACAAATTGGTGCTCACTACAGGGGTTAATTAAGTGAAGAATCTATTATAATGTCATATGGAGAAGATGTTTCCAATTTTGGAAATGTGTTACTGAAGGAAGTAACAAAGATAGAACGTGAAGTAGATCACATTCAGTGGCGTTCACCAAGCTCAGCAGTGGAGCTCTGAGTGAAGCAAATTGAAGATACTCAAGTTCAGGGAAAAGGACTTGCAGCCTAGATATGGAACTATCTAGTGCTGCAAGGAAACCAATTCCACCAGACATCTACTTGACATGAAGAGTATCAGCTGGGCCAACTTGGGTTAAAATTGGGTCCACTGGAAATAGTTTAGAGAAACATCAGGATCAACTCAGGTTATAATTGGATCCGCTTTAAATAGTCCTGAGGAGTGAGTGTTTAGATGAGGCATTGGACGAAATAAGAAGCGATCAATCTGGAGAATTGAATTGCCATACCAATGAAGATATGAAGACAAAAATAGGAAATGATTGATCCAAGATAGTGGAGGAAATCATTTGACTTAATAACACTCAATCACTGATCAGAAGTTGCTGGAGATGAGTTCATCAATTCAGGAGAAATTGAATGAAACTAACGAGGCCAGAACAACCTGTGTAATTAAGGATAGCCATGAAGGCTGAAAACCATTTTCAGGAGAAAAAATGAGCTGGACAATCGGACAAAACCGTTGGCTGATGAGATACAAAGATCTGAAAGCATCAGTTTCCCAATAGGAGATGAAATTAGGGCCTGTTGGACGAATTTCCAGTTGGGATTAAAGGCCTAATTCTGGAGAACTTCCCAAAGTTGGCAAGTATGGCCTTTTTGTGAGGAGACAGCGCTTCTGGTCGTATAGGGAGAAAGTTAAACACTAATTGGTAGTATTGAGCCTAAGAGAAAATATTAGCAATGTTCCCAGTGGACCTCTGAACCATTAAATGGTTATGTCCTGAGATTTTGGTCAAGTCCTAGAAAAGGATCACTGAACCAAATGGTTGGTTAAATCTTAGGAGGATAAGATTTTGAACCATGATAACTGGTAGGTTTAAGTACCCAGGACCCAGTTAGGATGAAGGGAAAAAGAAGGATCTCTGAGCCTTATTGTAGGTTGCAAGTCCCATTGCAAAAGAAAAATGCAAAAAATATATAAAATAACAAAATATCGATTTTATGGCCTAGAGTTTTGGACCTAAGAAGCGACAAGAAATCCTGACAGCTGTATGGAGGAAATTCCACCCTCAATGAGATGAAATTATTGGCTGGGGTAGCTGAAGGTCTTAACCTATTGGTTGATCAAGAGCAGCTCGCTGATCTTCCAGAAGGGCAGAAGGAGGAGGTGCTCGAATTATTTGGGACTTTGCCTGAATAACCAAGCCTTTATTTCATTTATTAAAGGATCCAAAAAAGGGATTTATATGGAATAAAGAAGCCCAGGACTCCTTTGATGAATTACACTGGTATCTGATAAATTTGCTGATTCTGAAATATCTGAATTTCAATTGGGAGTTTATCATTCAAACTGATGCTTCATAAATGGCAATCGGCGCCATACTGAGCCAAGTAGACAAACTTGGGGATGAGCATCCAGTGGCATATGTGAGCCGGACACTCTCAGCTGCTGAGAGGAACTACACTGTGACTGAGCGTGAATGCCTTGTGGTCATTTACGCATGTAAGCAGTTTTGGGTGTATGTCCATGGAATGTACTTTAAGGTGGTGATGGACCACTCTTTGCTGTGTTGGCTGCACAATCTTTGGGAACTGGAAGGACGACTGGCCCAATGGGCACTTAAGCTTCAGGCTTACAATTATGAGATAGTTCACCAAGCGGGGGCTTCTCATCAGAATGCAGATGGCTTATCGCGGTTACCAATGGTCCAGTTGGTATACCCGCAGGTGGATGAGCTATTCTAGAGAATGGTTAAAGGAAGAATTGAGGACGAGCCTCAAGAAATCCAATGTGCACTTCAAAAAGTGATGGAAAACACCGAGACTATAGATGGACAAAAATTCAAGATGATCAACAGGAAGCGGCTATTATTCCCAAAACCGTCAGAAAGAGCAACAATAGTACAAGCAGCTCATAAGGTTGTTGGGCACAGGGGCCTGAGAAAAACAACCGACCATATTTACCAGTATTATTACTGGGAATCAATTAACTACAATGTTGCGGATCATCTGGCTTGTTGCATGGAATTCCAGCTGCATAAACCACACAATAATACAACTGGATACTAACTGGTCTGACCTGGATTCACCTGGCACATGGTGTCCATTGATGTGATGGGACCACTAGCGATGAGCACAGGAGGATTCAAGTACATCATAGTAGTCATCAACCATCTGATGAGATGGGTCAAAACGAAAGCCCTAACCAGAGTTGACACTACCAGTACTGCGAGATTCATCCTGGATCAAGTAGTATACTGGCATGGATTCCTGAAAGTCCTACTGAGCGACAATGGGAACAACTTCACGTTTCATGTGATCCTGAGGCTAAATGAAAAATGGGGATCTGAGGAGTCGTGTCAGTACCATACCAGCCGGAGACTAATGGACTGGTAGAATGGGTCAATGGGACGCTGGCCGTGACGCTGAGGAAGCTAGTCACAGGGAGAACTTCCACGTGGGGAATGTACCTAAGTTTGGCGATGTTTGCCTACAACATTAGTCATCATATGATGACAGGAAAGACACCATTTGAATTACTATATGGGAGGAAGGCTGCGTTGCCACCAATATTATATTCTGTAGTAGAACCTACGTTGGGGATGAGTACCAAACAATACTTGAACTGATTGATGAGTATCCTGATCGATATGCAATCACAAGCATTCAATACCACCTTGAAGAAAAGGATATGAGCGAAATCAACGGATGTCAAGATCTGACCGGCATTAGAAGATTATTGAGTAGGAGAAAGAGTCACATATTGTGATACGCATGGTTTCAGATGAAGAAAAAAATTGGATGCATTGTGGTTGGATCTGTTTGAAGTAATCGCCAAGATGGCAACCAATGCTTACTCCATCAAGAATCTCTTGGATGTAAGAGTTGTGAATTGAGTCCATGATAAGTATCTGAAGCATTGGATCAAAGAAAGAAATAAAAGAGTTCCCAAAGGACCAATGAACCATTAAGTTGGTCATGTCCTGATTATTAGGTCAAGTCTGAAAAAAGGACCTCTGAACCAATCTAGATGCTTAAGTCCGAAAAAAGGACCTTTGAACCATATAAACTGGTAGGTTTAAGTACCCAGGACCCAGTTTGGGGGAAAAATGGACCTCTGAACTGGAACAAGGTCAAGTCCCATAGGAAAAAAAGAAGAATAAAGATAAAAAATTGATGAAAGATATTGGGAAAAAAAGCCAATATATTTTTTTATAATTCTTATTTTTATTGGTTGTTCTCAAAATGGGGATGATTCCGCCTATGTCGCCTCTTGGGGGAGGAAGATGGATTGCAGTAGGAAGAAACAGCCCATCGAAATCAATATGAAATTAGACACTTGAGAGGGCAAGACCTACATGAAACCACATTCATTGAGCGGACACTGAGCCCTGAGAAAACGCGACTAGGGGAAGGGAAATTGATATGTCAGAAGATGCCAATTGTGAAACCCTGGAGCGGGGAGGAAAACAGCAATAGAGAAAGAGGTAATCAGCAAATAACCCCGAGTAATCCTGATAAGGCACCAGTGCCAGAAGATTTGTCTTGAGCACCTGCCAACGGGCCTCATCAAGGACACCAGACATGTGAGCCAGCAGTGAAGAAGGAATACTCGATGGGGGTTGTCAAATCATGCCCCAATTAATTCCATCAATAGAAGATAGAGATGAGAAGCTCTGGAGAAGAGGTAGTTGTGCAAAGAGCAGATTGCATCCTGCAGATGTTGACTACGGGCCTCACAGAAGCTAAAGCTGAATGACTGGTGGAAGCCAGGTGAGGCTGGAAGCTTTGTTGACCAACTTCAAAGAACTTGGCTAGCAAAGTAGAGAGCATAAGCAGCAGTGTCCCAATCCAGAAGGTTGTCCAGATCAGAGGGATTCAGCGCTAATGTCAACGCCTCAGTGACTTGGGCCCAGAGTTCAGAGTAGGGGAGCTCAAAGTGTATGCTGTTCCCGAAATAATATCAGAAACCAGTACAGCAAGTTTGTAGAATTGACCAAGTTGGAAGAGGAACTCAGGGAGCAAGTCCAACCCAGCCAAGAATAAAAAATCCAAAGTGACTGGCATGATCTCCAGAGCATCAATGATGATGTTTGGAGCATCAGCAAAAGGAGCTGAATCCAGGAGGATTTTGAAGTTCAACTCAGGAATTGACTGCAAAGGAAGAGTTGGCCAAGAGCTGTTTGAAATGATGGCCAGCCTGGTTTTGGAGGGATTAGTTACCATTTCCAGTAATTCGATGGAAGGACTAGCCACTTGCACCAGACTAGACGTATGATTCCTGGAAGGACCATAGAAGAGGTTCTGTCGAGCATCCTGACTCATCTGCTGGAAGAGGCGGAGGTCTGAATCTGACAGACTGTTAAGAAGCTGCTGGCAGTGAGATTCTGAATTTGACATACTATCAGGACTAGAGGGGGATGTTGGACTTATATAGAAGTTGACATTATGCACTCTATAATCCATTAGGCTACAATTTTGGGGTAATTAATCTCAAAATTAATGAGATAAGTTTTCTAAGGGAAGAATTAAGAGTGACTTACAGCCAAGAGGTTATGAGCAAAATGATGAGGGTGAATAGAAATAAGTATTCTTAATCAAGACATGAAACAAAAATCTATGGCAAGAGTCTCCTGTCTAGATTGAGGAGAGAATCAGGAATTCAAGGATGTTGGATTAAGAATCCTGAATATGACAGAGGGTCATATGTCCTGATGGGGGGAAACCAGATCCTGGGACTAATATCATCACGAGTAAATTGATCAGCCCAGAATGACAAAAGGTCATGGGGACCGCGCTCTGAGTAGGCAGCAGTGAGGAGGAAGAGGAAGAATGCCGTATTCTGAAGTTCATCCCAAGCAGCGTTGAGTATTGATGAGTGTACTCTGCTTGAACTAATAAAGTATTCGACCAGGTGTCCAAAGTGGTGTTCTCATGCCCCAGTCCTTTTCTTTCTAGAAATCTAAGCAAGAGGGGGATGTGTTGGGATTTTTGCCCATATTCCCAGCCTGCTAGTTTACCTGGTGTCTCTAGGGAAAATTCCCTAAGGCAAAGTGAATTGGAAATTGGTTGGCCCAAATTTCAGAGGAACTACGTTTGGGGGATTTTGGGATATTTGCCTGATCATATCCATTGGGGATCAATCCGGATGAATACTTAATATCTCATCAAGTGTAGTGGCCAACGAAATAGGGGCATCTGATAGTGATTAACTATCAGGTGTACCAATTGGGATTGGTCAAGTTTCATCACCAACTGATTGGGAATGAATAGTGAGTTGTGAGGCGAGTGATGCCACCTGCAACTAGTGGATCAATTGGTTGGTGAAGTGACCTGCCATAATGGGTAAAAAGTCCCATTACTTAAGCAGATCGCTAGCTAATTATGGTTGGTTTGCTTGGATTGAGAGGAAAATGTTAGGGACACATTTCCAACTCTTTCTGTTTGAGGTCTCGAGGATGTCTGATGGAATCCTAGCCAGGATGGGAAGACCATGGCTGCCAAGACAAGGAAGGGTGATTGTAAAAACTTATAGGTTTCCTGATTATTTTTGGCCAATGACCCCTATAAATTTATTACTGCACAGGTTCAATTCCCCGTGCGCTTCACATTGTAAGAATATATATAATCTGATAATAGTATGGCGACTATTATCCGTAGTCAAGTTAGAATTATCTTCAGGCCCAACGCTTCAGCCAGTATTTCCAATAATACTAAATATTGCACTCTTAAGGATTCGTTCCCTAAAATTCTGTCCACTCAATCTTTGTTAAGATCCTCTGATGACAGTCCCTTCGCCCAACACACAGTTGGCAGCAATCCCTTAGCTGTGATTCCCTTCATCTCTAGATCCCCGCTCAGATCTCTACTCTTCTCTGAGAGTCTACTAATTATTGCCTTCTGCAATAATATCCTTGAGATGGAATCTTCACGCTAGATGCTGATAGTCTAACTATCACCAAATCTACAGTCAAACTAATTAGGTTCTTTATTAGTTCTTTCCCAACCATAGACTTGTGTCAATCAGTGAGTATTTTTCAGTGTAATACTAGAGTGTTCTTACTATACTACTTTACTACTGTACTACTACTTTTGAGTTTAAGTGTGTTTTTTTATTGTGAATTCTAGGGAATTTATAGGGGATTTGGCTGTCTAACCCTCAGTTGACACCTCTTTCGATGAAATGGCAGCCGTTGCCATTAAATTACCCTTCCTCATCTTGGCAGCGATGGTCTTCCCCATCCTGACTAGGATTCTGATGTTAGACATCCTCGAGACCTGAAATGAAAAGAGTTGGAAATGTATCCTTAACGTTTTCCTCTCAATCCAAGCAAATCATCCATAATTGGCAGCAACCAATTGATTCACTAGTTGCAGGTGGCATCACTCGCCTCACAACTCATTAAACATTCCTAATCAGTTGGTGATGAAACCTGACCAATCACAATCAGTTCACCTGATAGTTAATTACTATCAGATGCCCTTATTTTGTCGTCCATTCTGCCTGATGAGATATTAAGTATTCATCCAGATTGATCCCTGACGGATACAACCAGATAAATATCCTAAAATCCCCCAAACGTAGTTCCTCCAAAATTCGGGTCAACCGATTTCCAATTCACTTTGCCTTAGGGAATTTTTCCCCTAGCAATACCAGGTAAACTAGCAGGCTGGGAATATGGGCAAAAATCCCAACAGTGATTCAATGGCAACCACTGCTGTTTTATCAAAGAGGTGTCAACCAAGGGTTAGACAGCCAAATCCCCTACTATATAATTCCCTAGGATTCACTATAATAAAAACATTGAAAAACGCAGACATTAAAAACCATCATCTATAATATTGGTAATATTGTTGATTTGGTGTATAGTTAGACTATCAGCATCCAGTGTGAAGTTCCATCTCAAGGATAAAATTGCAGAAGGCAATAATTGGAAGACTCTCAGAGAGAAGAGTAGAGATCCGAGCAGGGATCTAGAGACAAAGGGAACCACAATCAGGGATAGCTGCTGACTGTGTGTTGGGCCAAAAGAGACTGTCATCAGGGGATCTTGACGAAGATTGGGTGGACAGTAATATAGGGAATGAATCCCTATGAGTACATTTGTGAGTATTTAATTGGAAGTACTGGCTGAAGCGTTGGGCCTAATAATAGTTAAAACTCAACTATGGATAATAGTCTCCATACTATTATCAGATAATACATTCTATACAATGAAAAGTGCACGAGGAAATCAAACCTGTGCAGTAAAAAGATCACTAGGGTTGTTTGCCAATAAGAGCATAATAGTAAATTTTTACACCAGATAATGTAGGAAAGGCGCTATACTCAGCTTATTCTTTAGTATCCTCAATGCTTTTTGGCATTCATTTGCCAAACAAAAACAAACTTATCCTTGGAGTAGGTGAAATAATGGACTACCCATTCTTATAAATCCTTTAATAAGTTTTAGATAGTAGTCCACCATGCCAAGAGAAACTAGAAATCTTGCTTACTCTCTATAATTGCATTTTAATATTGCTTTGACCTTGTAAGGCAGAATCGCAATCCCTGGGGATTGATAACAAATTTATTGTGTTCCAAATGCTCTTTGGAAACTGACATGTTTGAAGATATACCTTCAAATTAGTCTTTAGTAGTAGTTTGAACATTTGCAAGGTGTTATAGGTATTGAAAGAGGGTCCGCAAGAAGATGCAATATCATCCTTATACATTATTACATTAAGAAACTTAAATTTTGAATTTATTATGGGAAGCCCAACCATGGGATGGACACTTCCGAATATGACTCAGGACTGATAAACTTAGTACTGGGGGAGGCACCCCAGAGAAGCAATGCTATCTCTTGTTGCCAGCGGGAACGCCACTTATGGGGAGGGGGAGGGAACGTGTGAAGGGGCCGTAGCCACTATTGAGCACGTGTGGAGGAAGGGGTCTGATTTGATGGACCAGACTGGGAACCAGGAGGAGACCAGCTGTCGGCGATGCGGTGGGAGGTATCCAAACATTCATGCTTGAAAGTGGTCCACTAAATGAGACCAGAATCTGTGGACAGTTTCTGGGAGGGTGGGGGTGGAGCCTGCGATGGCATCTAAGACAATCGTGTGGATGGTCCACATGGCGATTGCAACCACCAGAGCACAGAGGGAGGGTGGAAGGGAGGAGGCCATTGATAGAGCAAACATATCTCTTGACAGACTGAAGGGATGCATTTGATCCTGGCCCAGAAGACGTTGAACTTCGCGCCATATCACTTTAGAGGTAGGGCACTTCTCCAGGCGGTGAAACAGCGTTCCATACTGGCCGCACATGACACAGGATGAGTGTAAAGCGTTAGAGCGTTCAGATGTATGATACACCCGCCTCAGGCAGCGCCACACATGGGAGCGGACTTGAGGCTGCAACAGAGGGTAATGTACATATTTCCAGATTGTTTTTTGGGTCTCAATGGAATAAGGGATGTCCGTCATGTCCAGGTAGTCCACCCTGGATAGGACATGGGGCCAAATGGGGATCACGCCATCATGGATGGGTAGCCCCTGTACCTCTTGTGTGAACTGAGGAGAGGGGCAGCCTCTTTGGGTTGTATGTCCACTAATACGAATTCTCCACTTTGCACTCCGCATGGAGAGTAGGATTCGTTTGTAGTGGGTTTTTGTCCCGTGAGGACCTGTAGCCAATGTGTGTGATGCGAGGTATTTCATCAGGGAGTGGGGGTTCGATGGATTGTTGAGACCCAAGGCTCAGGAGAAGTTGGAGTGGGCTGCACGGGACCAGTGTTGGGATGGGAGTGTAGGAGCGGTGATGGCCGCGAGCCAGGTGCCCAGGATCTTGGCAGCATGGGCTTTGAAGTCAAGCAGGCCCATGCCACCATGATGATGAGGGCCAAACATGACCTCTAGCCGCACTGGTAGAGGGCGGCCTGACCAAAGCCATCCTTGCAGCAAGGCATACAAGGATTTTAAGAAGCTTGGGGAGAAAGGGATGGCATGGGCTCCGAACCAGACTTTGGATAGGAGCATAGAGTTGACTAAAACAACCCTGCCAGTAAGGGAAGTAGGGTGGGCTCTGAGAGAGGCGATTCACTTCATCACGTTGTCCAGAATATGGCACTCCATTGCTGCTGACGCATATCCGCTTGCCTCCATCCACACGCTCAGATGGCGCACTGGTCCTGTGGTAGGACATGGCACAAAGGGGAGCACCAGTGGAGCGGTGTGTGTTGAGTTAGTAAGGCGTGGACGTGGGCGAGCAGATGGGCCAGGTTGGGAACTAATTGCTGGGGCCCAGCAGTTCTGAAACCGACCAAGGAGGATGATTTCAGTTTTGGAGGCGTTCAGTGCCACGTTGCTTACCTGGGAATATTCCTGGATGAGAGCTTCAAGCGCGCGTGCATCTTGATTATTAGACACCCCAACCACACAATCATCTGTGAACGCCAATCTCTTGACTGGGGCTTGGCCTGGCACATGGACCCCAGTGAGTTGGGCATTCACATTTTGCAGTAGTGGGTCAAGGATGAAGTTGTATAAGAGTGGGCTGAGGGGGTCCCCTTGTCACAAGCCCCTTTGAGGGCGGACTACTTCCGTTAGGAAGCCAGGGCCACGTACTGCCATTGTTGCAGATTCCATGAGCAGCATCACCCAGTTGATGAAGCGAGGGGGTAGGCGGAATTGATGGAGGCAGGCCCTTAGGTATTCTTAGTTTACTCTATCATAGGCCTTTTGTTGGTCCAAGAATACAAGTGCCCCAGAGGCTGTGGACTGACATACATTAGCCACAGAGTGCATGTTATCCCAAATTGACCTTCTGGGGATGAAACCAAATTGTTCTGGGGAGATGGTGGCAGATGCTACAGTCCCTAATTGGTTAGCCATAATCTTTGTTAAAATTTTAGTGTCTGTGCTTGTTAGAGAAATGGGGCGCCAGTTGGCTAAGTCAAGCTTATCCCCTTTCGTGAAGAGTGTGACAGTAAAGGCCTCATGTCCTCCTGGTAGGAGGCGTGTTTCCAACAGGCTTTGGTTAAGTGAGGCAAGCAGAAGTGGGGATATATTTGAAATATTTTTTTAGAACTCATAAAGAATGCCATCTGGGCCTGGGCATTTTCAGTTTGGCGCACCGCGAATGGCTGTCCATAATTTGTTTGAAGTAATTAAATTCATTATTTCCAGGTATCAGAAAATGGTGCAGATATGAGCTCAGTCAAGAAATTCTGCCACTTTGGCCAGCTGAATTGGTTCAGCTCGGTACAACTCAGAGTAATATTTTTGCATTTTGATTGCCACTTCAGCCGGTGTATCCTAATTAAATTATCCAATCTTCGCACCTGTGTGCAGGCCATACTCTGGCATGGTGCAAAATTTTTTTAAAGAAATATGTGGTGCACTTGTCACCTTTTGTGATGCGTGTGGCCCTGTATTGAACACAAACCTGATGTTTATGTTGCCTTTTGAGTGCATTGAGGTGGGCGGCTGCCTCTGCCCACTTCCGGCCCCATGCAGGGCTGTATCCTGTAGCTGGAATGTTGGATTCCAAGTGTGCCAATTCTGCCAGAGCGCATGAGATAACCGCCAATGTGGCTCATGAGCATCTGGAGGAGAGATGGCGAGAGTGGCGGATGGTGTCCTCTTTGAAAGTTGCCCATGTGGAAATGGGGTCCGCGCAAAACGATGCAACAAACTTTTTTGCCAAAGTTACCTCTTCCACCCATGTGGAAAATCCTGGTGATGCGAGCTCGGGGAAGCGGATTTTGCACCAATGTGGGGCCTTAGCAACTGTGACAGGTAGGTGGTAGGTTATTGAGACCAGTCAGTGGTCAGAGAATTCCATTTTTGTTGTTTTGAAGTGGGAGATGTGGGGTTGGTATTTCGCCAGCATTAGAATAAGGTTGATGCGGGCCATGGACCTTAATTGGCCGTTGTGGACGTGGGGACGCGTCATGTTTTTGAGCAGCGGGGCATGTCACGGCAGTGCATCTATTAACCCAAGGGTGGCCTTTAGAACGTGTAGTTCTATGTGACCCTGTGGGGCATGGGGTGAGGGAGGCCACCAGTCCATTGGTGAGGTTAGCCAACAGTTCATGTCACCAACTAGGAAAGAATCAGGGGGTAGTGGGAGGGATTTGACCAACAAGAAAATTCCTGACGCTTGTGTGCACTGTTTGGGGCATAGATGTTGAAGATTGCATGCGCTACGTCAGCCCACAAGAAGTGGCGATGAGCACTTGGCCATTTAGGAATATTTCTGAGGATACAAATTTGAAAAAATTATTTTTCCAAATTAGCACCCCACAGTGCTTTGACCAAAAGGATAGGGATGGGAGGAGCATTGTTTTCCAAGTTTCCTCAGAACCTCGTGGACAGTGGGACTCCTGGATGGCCAGCATATTCACGGGTAAATTGTGTTGTAAAAAACTCAGATTCCTAGCCTGGGATGGGGAGGTCTTGAGTCCGGCAATATTCAACGTCCCTAGAGTGAAGGTTTCTCCCATCGCACCTTAGGTGCGAGGGGGTGGGCCCTCAGGCCCACCAGCCTCTTCTAGGTCCCCGCGGGCTTTCACAGCAGCATGGGTGTTAGCAGCAACGCTATCAGAGTTTTTGTTGATTTTTGCAGAAAGAGTCACGTTGGCTTTGCCTTTGCTTTTTGTTTTCCCAACGTCGGACGAATTTTTTGCGGTGCGGATGAGTTTGGTGCACCGTTGGTGGGTCAAAAAAAAATTTTCATTTGGGATAGGTCCCAAGTTGGTTTTGACTGGAGCTTGGGTGCAACAATTGGGTGAGATCGAGTCTCCCATTGGATCCTCGGATTGAGTGGCCTGCTCGGCATGGGCTTCCCAATCTGAATGGTTGATGGATTCTTGAGTTGCTTCCACCATGAAGGTTTCCATGTCCTCCTGGCATTGTAAGTGTGGGATAGCAGTGGTGGCCTTGGCCGTTTCCTTGGCCGTGGCCCTATGGGCCTGCTTGGCCTTCTTCCATTCTTGCAGGGAGATAGGCTTTACCAATAGGTAGCAGCCTTGTGCTCCCCTCGGGAAAGCTTCCTTGGTGCTTGCAGTTGGTTCGTAGTGCGCCTCTCCATTGGCCATGGCCGCTGAGGGGTGCTCTTGGAATGTGACACCCTCCTTGATGGGGCATGCGTGCACCTTGTGGCCAAACGCGTCACAGTGGGTGCAAATGGGGGGCGCGCTGTCCACGGTCACCTGGAATGGGTGGGTGGTATGCCCTGCAATATCAATAAAAGTGGAGTGCAGGATCTGGGTTAGGTCCTTCGTGATCTCCTCAGTTGGGGTCAGAACTGCGATGGCTTTGCCGGTGCACAGGTGTGGCATCAGCGTGAAGCGTTGCATTTCAAAAGATTGTATTTCGCCATATATGGTGAGACCATCTTTCAGGTGTTGTTCCAAAATGTCACGTTTTACCATAGTAGGCAAAAAGTCAAATGTGAGGAAAATTTGGTTTGATTTTGTCCATCTGGTGCGTTTGGTTTTGACAACCCATTGCCCTTTGGGGAGGTCAACCACTATGCGCACCACTGCAGCCTCATCTGCTGCTTTTTTGCTTTTGAAACCTAGGTCCAGCCAACCGTGTGACATGGAGTGAGGTGCACGTACACCGCAGTCAGGAAAATTTTGTGTACATCTTCACAAAATTTTTCCCATAAGGCCGTTTTTTGGATGTCCAGATACATGCAGACTCTGAATTCCACCAATGAAAGTGGTTGGGAGTGTGGCATGTTGATGTACTGGTTGCATTGTGCTTGCCATTCGAGTATCTTTGGGGAAATTGTGACTACCAGTTTTTTAAGATTTTTGTCTACTCCGCCAGATTCTCCGGGGCGTTTTTGAACGTTGGAGGCCGCGGGCCTTCCACCTGCTCCTCTTACCTTGCTTGCCCAGCTGCTCCCTGACATGGGCGCAGATTAATCTCCTCTGTGAGATTATCAAACTAGATTCAGTCTTGAATTGAATAGGTTGCAAAAGTGATTGCAACGAGAAAGAAAAGTAGTATACATTAAGAAACTTGAGATCCTTTAAAATCTTATCCATCACATGCTTAAAAGCTTCCAACACATTACACAGCCCCTTCGTTATGATGTCAATTATAATACACTTTGCATTGCAATAATCATGCACTTCTATTGCTCCTTTCTAAGCAAATTGATTTTAACATCCAGAGATAAGATCCTTAGCTGTAATATACTTCACATCTCCTAGCTTTTTAGAGCATCTACAATTCTTGTCAGCATATAGATCTTTTATAATGGATTTTAGGTGACAGTAATGAATTAAAAACTTGATTACTACCATCCTTCTTTTCTACAATTAGTCTGGGCTGGACCAGGGTCTTTTAAAGGCACAATCATTTTGCTCTTGAGAATTTTAATAAGTAACCTCCAACTACTTTTATTTCTAGTTCATAAAAAAGCTAATCACCTTAATATGATGGGCGCATGATCCCCCAGTATCCCAAAAAGTGTTTTACTCCTTACCTAAAAGCTAGATCGAAGTCATATTTGGTAAAGATATCAGAGCAACAATAAAGTAATTGTCAAGAAAGTGTCCGTAACTCTTTAGTTCCCAAAGAGGTGGTGCAGGATGCACAACCACACCGCCAGGGAACTAGATGTTGGCAAGTTCAGAAATAGGGCACAGCAGAGAGTGCCAGAGCACAAAGGACCTAGGGCAAGGATGTAAAACACAGTATATATAATAATTAACCAAGAAACAACAGAACCTGGTTGGACCCCAAAAGGGGAATCCATAACCAAGTGGAGGTTGGCGCTAAGGTTCTTGGGTGCCTTGATCTGGAGGGGACCAGGGCGGCCCAAAGGTGCACCAGCTACTGTAGTTAAATTTGGACAAAATAAAGTTGCCAACATTGTTGGAGACCTCCTCAAAGATGTCTGCGCACAGGTTTGCCCAAGGAGCCATCTTTAAAAAACGTAAACTAATGGAGAATTTTATTTAGGAAGTTGACCAATGAGGAAAGTTGGCTTTGCAAAACATACTTTAAAGAATGGGAGGCGAGTTGTTGATTGGGTAAAATGGTGCTAAGACTAAGTGAACCAATAGGCGCACCCTACCATCAGCCAGGGTACTGTAGCTCAAAATTAACCAAACTCGAGTTACTAATTGCAGGCAAGGCCATCCCAATTTGGAAATATTGAAAATCATATGATTTTCAAACCCCGTTCTCTGAGCAACCAAATTATACCATCATCATTAAGAATATAGCTAGTGCTTTTTAACGCCTTTGCTGTAACGCAGGGCCAAACATCAAGCACATCCCATGGACCAAACTGGGAATATCTATACTGCACCCAGCGTTGGTCCAAGTTATGTCTTAAGTCAGGGAGGTCTTGAAGCTTGACCTTTTTTGGACTCTTGACGTCCAGCCTTATCTTTGCAGTTGGTTCCCTCAATCATGTCATGTAGCCATGACAGTAACTTAAGGCTTCATCCTTCTTTGCTGTTCTGATAATCTTATAAGTGACTCTCACGTGATCACATGTGCCCCATGCCCTTTCAGGGAAGTCTAAACTCAGAGAAGTCACCAAATTATATGTCTTATTACAATTAAAGCCTTTAGAAAAGATATAAAAAGGTAACAACTTGTATCTTTTGAATTTAATATCTTGTCTCATCAAATTTACCAACAAAATATCAATTTTTCCATGCCCTAGTATGAATATTTCAGGCGCTACACTAGTTTTATTCAAGAAATATTCCATGGTGGCACTACCTTACCATACAATCTTTCCAGAATATCCAATGTGATACCAGTAGTAATAACCAGTTGATGGACTGGAGTTATTGTTGATTATTTGTTTACTCTTAGCGGTATGCCCTGATTTTATAGTGGCGTTGGGAAATAGTCATCTCTGATTTCACCTTTGTGTGTATCCAATTGTACTATTTTATTGGCGTAGGATACTGAAAAGTTTATGAAGGCAGCTTTTGAGTTTGTCATTTAGGAGATTCTATAATATTTTATGTGACTGTCCCAAAATGAATAATGTATTTTCTTTAAAGTTGCAAGAGGCGCCATAATTTGATAAAAATTATGTTTGTAATTATTATGATTTTTTGTTTAATAGTACAATTGCAGGTGCTGACACTGAAAGTTAAACAAATCGCAGAAGTAAGGTATTTTATGATCCTTCACTCTTTGTACTGATAGGGCCCTCCATCTCATATTCTTTTTCAATAATTGATATCTGGAGTGATCAGTTTGCTCAAACAGCCATATCATGCAACCAATATGGGGCTGTTCCAACCTGCAGTATATGATACAACATCCATACTGTTGCCAACATATGCCAGTCCAGGTCAGATGATGCCCTAATCTACTTGGACCAAAAAAGGCATATGATTTGATGCTTTATAAAAATCTTAGGGCTACTCAAGGAATTTTCAGCCTTCCACCTCGTTTTATTAACTGGGTGATGCTCTCAACTGAGTCTGCTATCATGTCTATCCGTGAACTAGGGTGTCACAAAAGTGACATATAAAGTTTAGACCAGCCTGCCAGTTTGGATGCCTAAACACTCAGAAGACAAGACCATATTCCTGAGGCACTGCTACCTGAATGACGTTAAATGGTGTAGTGAGAAATTGGCCAGCGAACGCCACAAGGTTGTTATTATTAGAAACAACCCTGCAACAAACCAGGTTGTCATTGCCTTAGGGCCCATAGATTTAAGTGCAGGGAAAAGTGATATTGGAATGGGAGGTTTAATTTTTGTCATAAGGAATGAAATCAAATATAAGTATGGAACTTTTATTGAATTTTAATTTTATAAAATCAACTGTCAATTTTCTCATTGTGTTATGACTGCTTAAATAGACGATTGATTTGTGGAATAATTTAGCAAAACTGTGAATCAGGGCCCTCAAAGATTTGCCTAAAAAAAAAAACCTGGCGAACTTTGAGTGGAGGGAATATGAATTCATTTGAAAGTGACTTCAAAATTGTCAGTGGCAGGCTGAGTCACTGTCAGTTCATTCATAAACGTCTGAATTGCTTATTTTCTTCAATTTTGATGACTAGAGAGACAGAATCTCACCCAACGGGCAACAGGAACCTCTTAAAGCCACAAACCACGTAGGGGCGGTTCCATGAGGTCAGAAATGGGTTTGTGATAACTGACCCGTCTGCACCTGGTCACTCTAACGTCCATTGGACCTGATGAGAACTTTTGGATGGGGTTTTAATACTGCCAGGGGAGGGTTTCAAACTGGCGTCAGCATTTACCAATGGCCTGATGCCATCAAGTTTTTGCCAACAATTCTACACTTGATACTTTGTTATTAGAAAACTGCGCGCCTGTCAGGCTTTGTTGCCATGGGTTTGGGTCTCTCAGGTTTTGATGTCAAAGGCTCATTGCCCTCAATTTTGTTCAATCCTTTCATCCTAAAATAATGGTCTATCCAAAAACTCTGCACAAATCCCCTTGATTTGTTGTATTAATTTGTTTGAAGTTAATTTTAGAACTGGTGGTGAGATCCTTAATGGTTAAGCTGTTACTCATTGCTCATCCACCACATGGGCAAGGTCACCCTGTGTGATGATAGGGGCAGCTGGCTTTTTTGGATCCTTTTTTGATGGAAATGGGAACGCCATCTGGTCCAAATGGAGGGGACGTTCATCCAGACTTACAGCAGCATAGCAAGGAGTCAATAGTCTTCATACTGTTGATCCTGGCACACTAGCCAAGTTCATGAACCATTGAAAATGGTAAATTTTTCAACAATATCATTGATGCCAAAATAGAGCCTATGATGAGTCCTAGTTAATCTATTGATGGTGTTAATATCAATGTCCTTATTGATATTTTCTGCTTGTATAGCAACTAGGGATGCACATGAAATGCACTTTTTCATACTATTTTCATTAGATAATTCAACTGAAAGATCAAAGTTGTGGAACTTCTTCATGTGTATGTACTCTGTCAATATCTTAGTACTTAAAAAACGTTCCTTTTTCATATTTCCTTGCCTTTATAGTGTTAGCATACTTGTAAATATTGGAATGGAAATACCTTGTTGAAAATGGTTTTTATTATGTGTGCTGGAGGCCCATCAATGAGATTGTGTTTTTTCTTTGAATTACATTAATAACAATAACAGCCACCATAAAACATATATATAACCATATAAACGCTAAGTAATAACTCTTCATTAATATGATACATCCTATACTAACATTTCTGTAATGATAGCTAAAGTAGCAACAATTTTCCTTTACTTCATTTATCTTAAACAACCTTCAATTAAAAAGTAACTTTTTTATTAGATTTTTAATCAAGTGCACTTAATCACTTAAAATTTCAGATGTGGAACCATAAAGGGAACTGATCTATGCTAAAGCATTAGTATGATAACTGAGATGAAACTTCTGATCATGCATAATAAAAAAGAAATAAAAACATATAGGAAACTAAATAGTTAAAGCTCAGATACAAGCCCTCTTGGCTAAACTTAAACTCTAATATACTAAAAGATTTCAAATATAATCCATTAAACTCTATATAATAAAATAAAATTTTGATGCACAGTGATATCTTTAAAGATATGGCTTAAACAACTATAAAAGGTAAAAAATAATAATTAGATTTGCTTTATAAGATTTGAAAGACTGATGTATCTAAATGTATATAATTTAAAGTAAGACCATTACTTAAAGAATTTCCTAAAAATGAAAACTCTCTATAGCTCAGTCACTAAAAGTGGGATATTGGAAGTGCTGAATTATACTCATATAATAGAACTCTCAGTAATAATTTAGTAGTTATAAGTACATCACATATTATATAAGCAAAAATTTATAATTTGTAGGCACATTAACTCATAGTGCAGATAAAACTTTTTAAAAACTCAAAATGCTTATTACTAAGTTATAAATAAAGTATAAAATATAGGCCTTAAATCTATATATTATAGCACCAGTTACAAAATAGAAGGCAATATTAAGCTTTAGCCTGTTATTAAGATATGTAGTTCTAAGCCTAATTCATGATATGATATTATGTTTTAAGAGATCAATAATTATAGCTGCATCTATATCATGAAACATTACATTTATTTTAGCTATTATAATTTATATATGATACATATAGATATAAAAAACTATTTAACCTAATCTTATTTCTTATGCTACATTTAGTATATATATGTATATTTATTATATATAAGTTTTAACACAGGCACTATATTTAGAGTTTTGATGTACCATTATTTTCAATAGAGATCTATAAAATTACAAAGCTTATAGGTTACTATGCAAAAGTTCCCTGGAACCTCATTATCTAACATCACCATAGACCCTCTCCTAGCACATCTGAATTTATAAAAAAGTCAATATTATAGTACCAGATATCTTTATAATTCTAAGATAACATAGCAAATATAAAACCAGCATAAAGGTAGTGATGCTATAAAACTAATTTTGCATCCTAATAGATCATTATTGCTAAAAATACTTAACTACTTATATTTAAAATAATAGTAACACTCACATTTTTTTCTTTTTTATGAACTCTCTCTTGGGATCTTCCACTCTCAGGGGTTTTCATAAACCATGTCTTGTTTGCAACTTGGATATTTAGATTTAGACTAAAACTATTAATGTTTGTATTAGATAAGCTGCACAACATAATTCTAAATGGAAAGCGTTATCAGCATATGTTTTTTATAACCATTTGTTTTTATAATATTTAATCTATATCTATATAATATAGACTGTGTCTACATTTTCAATTTAAAGCCAAATCATTCTTTGTAAACTCCCTTAATTTATAATCATGCATATAATAGAGACAATCTAAAATTTTTTTAGAAGCACATCATTCTAGATTCCTTTTAAAACCACACTTTTTGGATTATGGGACTTTTCAGAAGTTGGATTGTATCTAATTGATAAGACAATTAACTTATGCTATAAAAGGAAATACTATAAACAGCACATTCAAATATAGGTTTATATAAATAAAAACCTTGTCACTGAACTAAATATTTGATTTTTTTGGTAAGGATATAAGATTTATACAATAAACAGTATTAAATTTGAAGTTCTAGATGCCTTTTCATATAATTGACCTAGTCCTGGTACACCTAGTTCCACCACGCTCATTTTAATGAATTTAAATTAAAGTAATCTAAGTTTATACTTTGAAAAGGCCGCCATAGGGACCATCTAGTACTAAAAAAAGGCCGCCATAGATAACAAAATATTAAGTGTTAGTATTTTATATAAATTATGTATCTATGTTCTATCTTAAAGGACTTTATTTTATCTAATAAGTATATATCATGAGGGTGGTTAGCATGCAGGGTGATTCCTGCTTCCACTCTAGTGCAGGTTTTGTTTGACCCAGGTTAAAACCTGTATTGGCTGAAAAACTCAGTGTGTTATATTTATCTCATGGTTGACATACCTTGATTTCTATAATGATATATATCTCCTTTTATTTATTCGAGGCAAGCCGACCGGGGGACGGACATTACCGAAATAGAGAAGGAAAGTATCGACATGAAACCTGAGCAGGGTCAACTCTGTCGTAGAAAGTTTTTTCACCTCCGGATCGGGACTCGGATTTTTCTGGTTACGTCATGGGTAAGGTTTTCGTGTTATTATACCTACTAACCGCCAATAGTTTCCTTCGGCTGGCACCCCGATCGATGTGCGAAGGGCGGGAATCGAACCCGCAACCTTCAGGTTGGTAGCCGTACGCCCTTACCGACGCGCCTTCCACCCCCTATGATATATATCTCCTTATGCACATGAAAACATAAAATCATAATATATAATGTATGATCAAGCTACAATGTTTAAGTTTCAATTAACTTTGCATACTTTCTCATCTCAGATTTTTATAATTTTTTTCTTACAACATAAAACAATCTTTATACCATCATATGACAGCTTTTCGCCATATAGACGTATTAAAGGAAAGCATATAATATTGTAGTGTGTCCTTTTTTAGTATAAGTGAATTTATACAGTACCAATCAATATCTTTATTCATAATCTTTCCCATATACAGGCCATCATATACATATTACCCTAGCCATGATTACTCTATAATACTAAGGATTCACCACAGCCTTTTTGAAAATGTATAAGCTTAAGAAGTTTTTAAAATACACTTCTACCACTCTTTATAATATTCTCTTTTGTACATTTCTATCTTGGAAAAGTTCACATACTATGTTATATAAATCTACTAAAATTTCTTTTATTGAAATCATCTGTCTTTTAGATATCAAATATTCATATGAAATACTTTTCAATATGTCCTAAGCATTATATAATCATAAATAAAAAAATCTTTTTCGTTTTAATTATGTAGTTTTAGACAATGCACCCAAGGTATATAAGTAATATAAAAATAAACTGTATGAGCAAAAAATCAGAGACCCTTTATTATAATATTAAGTAAATTGTGGTTGATTAAATATAATAGTACAATTGCTTTAAATTATAAAATTATACTATCTGTATTTAATTGATATTATAAAATTATTTTTCTTGAAAAAAAGTCTTGAATATTCTAGGGTATTCTTTCAAGATTGTATTTAAGAAATAACATAATATCTATCTATACACTAGTATAGTTTAGAGCTACTATAAATTACAAGTGGTATTATAGCCTAATTAAAAATGCAAAAAATATTATCTACATGATTATGTGGCAAGTTATATGGTTATTTGTCTGTATCATCGGTTTTTTATCAGTTAAACACTTCATTTCTGGTTTTATGAGTCTATTTTATAAGATTAAGAAGAGACAGTTTATTAGGGGCTATAAAATATTAAAATTTTGTGTTATCAGAATAGATGCAAGTATAAGAAATATTATTTGATTTGATTTTAAAAAATTAATAAGCTTCCTAGTAGTACTCAAATATATTGAGGTAATCAAATTTCTTTAGATTAGTGATTCTATAAAATCATTTTTTACTTAAACAAATCTTTCATAGATAAGTAGTAATATATATTATTGTGATTACTGACCTCAATGTAATCTATACATGTAAAACTACATGATGATCACTAAAATTACAATGTTCCTTATCTTATAGGATCATATAAGAAATTATCTTTATGAATTTTTACTTATGTACATAAAGTATAGGAAATAGTTTATTATTTATTAAAAAACTAGAATAATTAAAACATATATATCTAATAACTTTTGAGAATATGGTATAGTAAGCATATAACTAGAAAAATTGGTGTTTAAAATCTTTTGACAACACATAAGGTGGTATAATATAAAGTTTTATTGCCACAATGCTATTATTGTTACTTACTTATATATGAATGCTATACATTGATTATAAGTTTGTTTATCAGAAAGATAAGTCACCTTTATAGTGAGTGCAAGATATGTAGCTACAAAGTATAAAGTATAAAGACATCACTTTATATTATATTGTAGCTTATAAAATGGTTTAGGATACTTATTATTTTTAGCTGTCTTAACTTATAAGTATGATATAATAAAACATTATATCATATTATTAAATTAAGTATAATCTCATTTTTGGTCTGAGTATAGTGGTCTATAAAAGTACACCTTTTTATGTGATACCATTAAGTGGTTTATAGAAAATATATAGCTTATTAGAAAGCATAAATCTCTTAAATACTTTTATCATATCTTTTTTATTAAATTAATTTGAGGTATGCCAACCAGGGGATGTACATTACCAAAGCTTGAGACCAAAAGAAAACACCTAACAAAGCAAACTGAATTGCCCAAAATGAACAGAAAAACACATAAAAAAGAGAACACAACCATACCAGATGGTACAGTAAAGAATTGCTTATACCAATATAGTGGAAAGGTAGAGGGATTGAGTCATAAATATTCATCAGCAGAATTCTCTTCCAAGATCAGAGCATGTCTAAGGCTGAGAGTAAGGGCATAGGAGCATTTTCAGTATGTGTTCAAGGGTGCTGACTATTGGATACTCAAAAAAATTTCTGTCTTTCAAAAGTGCGCTGAGATAAAGGGCAAAAAATTGCTCATGTGAATGCAGACAGCGAGGAGTTGGGTAAATAGTGCAATATTGATGTAAGTAAGTTTTGATTTCGATTTTACACAACCATAGAAGCTTGCTGGATTTTGCCATTGGCTCATTTATAAAAATTGAGAATGTTGTGCTTTTCCAGAGGAAAATGGTTATGAGATAATATGAGGAGGGATATCTTTTGCAAGCATTGCCATTGACTTGATGACAGCTTTGAAGATGGGATAATAATCAGGCGTGGCAATTGCTTTAACAGCAAGCTGATGGTCACTATAGAATATATTGGTGTTCATCTGCAGAAAATAAAAAAGAGGGTGGGTCTGAGTGTCTCATTCTATATTAATGAATTGCTCAATATAAACAACAGTTTCTTCAATAAGTTTACCTGATTCATTGACTTCAGACAATAAGCCCCAAGGGTTCTGGTTGAAGTTGATTGGGGCTAACACTAGGCTTGGATGTAGCTGGCAATTGGGAGGAAGTATGGGATCAAACTGTTATCTAAGGTGTTTTGTAATTAATATGAGCATTTGTGGCACTGGGCTGAGGAGGGACCTAACTAGTTTCTGTAGGCCTCATATATTTTTACCAAATATATTTTCTTTAATTAATTATGAATTTGAGACTGCATGAAGATCTTGTATATTAATAAAATATAGCTATTATAGCATACAGGTAACTAATTTTTATGTTCAATCAGTACTTGATACACTATATTATATTTTTAAAATATAAATTTTTAAATATAAATTTTATTTGAGGTGGGCTGACCTGGGGGATGATACCGCACCAATGAGAGGAAGTGAAGAAAATGAGAAAGGAGGATAAAACCTGGAAAACCTCCATGCATGTTGTATGATAGGCCAGGAACTCCATGGATCACCTTTGCTATTCGCTATCTCAGTTCAGGGCATTGGTGTGCAACGCCAACACAGTCATAATCATCCCCTACCCAAAGTTCACTACCAGTATTGAACTTGGGGAGGCAGTGGCAGAGGGTCATACTCTACCACTGGGGTAACCTCCTCTACTATTTTATATTTTTGTCATATCCATTTATGTTGATAATATTGATCTTTTCTGAGTTTTAAACTGCTGTACCAGAACAACACATAATTAAGTAGGTTGGGACCACCTAGTGCTAAAAAAAGAACAACACATAATTAAATAGACACTTTAAGATCAATATAAAATTATAGAACTATATTAGCTAGCTTTAAAAAAGAATACTTTGGTGATACTATAAAGAAATATAATATTATAGAAAAAAATAATAAAAGAAAGGGTGGTTAGCTGAGCGGGTAAGACTGCTTCCACCCCTAGTGCAGGTTTTGAGTTTGAAACCTGTACTGGCTAGAAAACATTCTCAGTGTGGCATAATTGTCCCAAGGTTGACCCACCTCAAATAATTTAAAAAATAATAAAAGATTTGGGTTTTTATAATTTGCAAAAATAGTGGATAGAAAATACATTAAAAACATTATTTAAAAAATGATTTAGAGCTCTTACCTTATGGTAAAAAGCTTAAGTGCATGATACATGTCTTTCACCCACCAGGTAAGTGTACCATTATTATGGGTAATGACTAACTGATTGTTCATACTGTGCTAATGTTGTGCCTTTCTAGAAAGTAAAATACATTATCATGCACTTAAGATTTTGAATTTGGTAAAGAATACTTTATCTTTTTCAGATATTATGAGGGTGTTAAGTAATAAAGTAACTAATAAAAATCTATAATAAAATTACTGATCGTCATCTACAATAAATCATTTAGTATCTAGTTGATTTAATTGGCCAATCTATAATAAAAATTACTGATCACCATCTACAATAATTCAATTTAAATCTATTAAATCTAGTCAATTTTATTGGTCAACCTATGCAAAAACAATCCACACCCATAATCATTTAAGCTCATCAGGTATGATCTCATACTTTGAACTTACCCCCAGCCATAGGACATATATCATGTCAAAAACCTATTAAATATTTTAAGTCAAAGATGCTTTTGTTCAGGATTGAACTGAAGAACTTCTGCTTGTAAGGCAGATGTGATAACCAACTACACCATGAAAGCAACGCTCATGGCTGGTATCAAACTAGCAGCCTCAAGATTAACAGTCTTATGCGCTAGCTAATTGCGCCACATTAGCTTATTTTTTATAAAAATATAAAAAATTTAAAAAGATTTCTACTAAGTGTACACCCATGTGTAGTTATGCACACCTATAACCACAAGCTAAGGTAGGTAAATAGCACAAAAATTTAAGATCCTTTCTGTTATGAAATAAATTTGCTTATCTCTTCCCTCTTATCATTATCTAACTAGTGATATGGAGCTTTAAAAATGGCAATTTAGGTTTTGTCATGTGGAATATGTCTGCTAATACTATATCTTTTTTTAATTTATAATTGTAAAACTACAAAGTGTATAATGTGGGTGTAGTTGCGCACACCTATAATTAAAAGATAAGGTGTGGTACTAGATTTCATAACATACTCAAAACTAGTCCTAATTGTGATAAAACATTGTTTCCTCCCTCCCATATTACTATTATTTAATTAATAATATGCAGTATAAAAAAGAAAGATTGAGGTCGTTACCAGGTGGATTGTTCCTACTAATACTAAATCTTTATTATTAAGAATTATAAGTGCAAATTGGACAAGTAAAACCACCCATATAAGGTATATGGCGTTAATTTTTAAAACCCTATAAACTTTATAAATAAAAATAAAATATTTTAAATAGCCTTTTTTGCTTTTATAAGATTCACACCATGGGTTTATATTTAGTTAAGAACGATCTAAAATCAGCATACACACTCAGTTAGATCTAGACAATATCATTGTTATTACTGATAATGTTGCTGGTTAATTTTTTATATAGAGAATATCATATGTTTAACTTTTACCAAGAAGAAAGGCCTTCTGGTCTCCTTGTCCTGAATAAAATGAAATAAAATTATTTTTGTATATGCTAATAGCAAGTATAGCTACTAGGAATTAATTGTATAGCTAATTAATTTTTTTAGTACTAGATGGTCCCAACCTGAGGGGGGATTCATCAATGTTTATTGAATTACGTCTGGGCTCCTAAGAGCCTGAGGAGAGGGAAGGGGAGGGAGGAGGCATCGAGAAAGGGAGGGGTTTGCGCGCCAGAGCCTTGCTGCAGTGACAACTGAGCGGGGGAGGGTTGGCGACATAGTGCAGACCTTCAGGGCCATCTTAAAGTGTACCTGAAAGTGGGTGATCATGTGTGGAAGGGTCCACACCTGCTGGTCAAAGGCATCATGAAGGAAGGAGTTATGGATGGTCCAGATGACTGTGGCATAGGTGAGGACACGGAGGGGTCAGTGGCAACCAGGCAATGTCTGCTCAAACATGAGGTCTTGCACAGGGTGTCCAGACCAGGGCTGAGCATGGAGGAGCGCGCGGGCCTTTGGCCAAAATGTGGCGACACCTGGACAGGTGAAAAAACGATGGAGGTGGGAGTCAATAGGCTCCACACAGCGGGGGCAGCTTTGGTGCTGGAAGGTAGGGCCAGTCTGGTCCCCTGTCCTGTATGAACAGTGGAGCACCCTCCATAAGGTGTTGGACACCTTTGCTGACAGGATGGGGTGATAGACGTCCTTCCACAATTCCTTAAGGTCAAATCTCACAGAGGGAGGGAGGAGCTCAAGGAGTCTTAGGCGGATGGGAGGACGATCTTGGGGGTTGAGGTGAGTTGTGACAACGTGTCCATTGTGCACAATTGCATGGCGATGGGGGCTGAGGCCAGGGCCTTCCCTTCTGTATGGGAAAGCATGGTGGATCCGCGCGCCTACTCGTTTCAGGGCAAGGAGAGCCTGGTTCCAGTAGGGGGATGAGGATGGTTTTAGGCGATGGCCTGGGTGGTTTGTGAGCCACTCCCCTAATGAGGTCAGAGATGCTCTAGGAAGATCCAGAGCTGCTGACACTGACTGGCGGAGGGTGGGCGCCCATTGGGGCATGGGGGTCGCGTCCCAGCAGACAATCGGCCATAGGAACTTAAGGAAGATTGTGGTGGCATGGGATCGCGTGTCCAGAAGCCCTAGGCCCCCTTCATTGTAGGGTCGGGCAATGGTTGAGAGGGCCATTGGTGGATGGTTTGAGCCCCAGATCCAACAGCGGATGAGTACATTGAGCCTCGTATAAAAGGCATCTATGAATGGGCAGACGTGCGCTAGGAACTAGACTTTGGAGAGGAGGAACACATTGGCCATCAGAGATCGACCCTGGGGGGTGATGTGCCACCGGTTCCAGCTGGCAATCCTGGAGTTAACTGCTGCGAGGAGCAAGTCCTCATTGTATTTTAGCGCAACTCCTTGTTGGTTGGTGAGAACGCCCAGGTGACGGAAGGTACCGCGCTCAGGTTCAATACCAAATGGTGGGGGGAAGGTGGGGGAGCCAACCTGTATGACTGTTGTCTTGGAGGTGTTGACCATGGCGTTGGACGCCTTGGTGTACCTCTCAATGGTCACAGCAGCGAGGGCAACATCCCCAGGGCAGCCGAATGCAATGGCAGTGTCATCTGCAAATGCCATGGTGCGTGTGGGGCTTTACCTGGGACCAGAATCCCTGTTAGCTTGTCCTGTAAGGAGGCCAAGAGGGGGTCAAGGGTGATGTTAAAAAGGATAGGGCTCAGGGGGTCCCCTTGCTGGAGACCTTGTCCAACTGGTACTGCCACTGTAAAACCCATTGACGCCAGGACTCTGGTGTGGAGCTGGTCATAGAGCGCTGATATCCAGCGCCTAGCTGCGGGTGGGAGATGGAAGCGGGCCAGGGAAGCATCAATATACTTCCAGGCTACCTGATCATATGCTTTCTCCATATCCAGGAGAGCCACAAAGCCATTCACCTTACGAGAGTTAGCAGTCAAAGTCACGTGAAGGTCATTATAGTTGTCTCATAACGACTTTCCGGAATAAAACCGTGCTGGGATGGGGAGAGGCGAGGTGACACCCATTTGGTGATGCGGTTGGCCAGAAGCTTCGTGAAGAGCTTGTGGTCTGTGTTGATCAACGCTATGGGGCGCCAGTTCTCCAGGTTCTCACTGTCTGACTTCTTGTGAATGAGGGTCGTGATTGAGCCTTTGGGGTCAGGGAGGACCTCGCCATTCACCAAGAGTGCAGCGAAGAGGTCGTGGAGGGTTCTGGCTATCACTGCAGGTTCCAGAAGGTACACCTCGAAGGGTATTCCGTCTGGGCCTGGGGCTTTAAGCCGTGGGGAGTTCAGAAGGGTTTCCATCACCTCCTGGATGGAAATAGGCGCCAGTAGAGCCTCAACAGCCCGTGGGTCAATGGGAGGCTCTGGAGCCCGCCACAGGAAGTCTTGGATGTCCGATGGGTCCACCTGGGTGGCATGGAAGAGGCTGGAGTAGAAGCGGTGTAGTTCCTGCGTGATTTCCTCCTTATCTGAAGTGGTTGTAGTGCCAATCTTCAGTGCAGTAATATCCTGCGCTGTTGACCGGGATTTCTGTTTCTGAAAGAAGAAGCGGGTGGGGCGTTCCCATTGAGCATAGTAACGAGATGTTGTAAAGTTTGCTGCCCGTTCTTCCTGCAGTGTGAGCTCCAAGCGGAGTGCTTCCTGCGCCGCTTCCCAGTCTTCCAACCATCTGGGAGAGGGCGAAGGCTGGCAGTTTCGCTCTAGATGTCTGATTCTGGCTTCAGCCCTTTTGACTCTGGCGCGAGATGCAGTCATCTGGGCTTTGGCACAGTTGTAAGCAACGCGGGTGATGCCCTCCTTGGTCACCGCCCATCTAGCCTTGTGGTCAAGCAGGTGGGGTGGGGGGAGGTGAGAGTCTCCCAGATGGTCATAGACAGCTTCTCCTTAGTGAGGGGTTGTTGAGAAGAGCTGGGGCAACCCTAGGCCAGAACCTACGCGACGGTCTAAGTGTGGTGGTGAGGACAACGGTGAGTGACCTGTGATCACTCAGATGGTTGTCACGAAGAATGGGAGAGGAGACGCGGCCAATTAGCAGGGGGCCAATCAGTGCCATATTTATGCGTGACGCTGACTGGAAAGCTCCTCCATCATACTGGATCCTAGTCATGCAACCTAGGCCAGACGCGGAAGGTGGAAGCGCATCTATAAAGCCACTCAGGCGAAGGAAATCCTGGAGGCGACTTGATCCAGGGCGTTCCTTTGCTGCAGGGGGTAAGAGTCACGGACGCAACTTATGGTTGTGTTGAAATCTCCTAAGAGGACTGTATTCCGTGGGAGATTGAGTTGGACGAGCTCTTCCAAGAGCCAATTTTGCTCCTGACCTGCATTAGGCAGGTAGATGCTTGCAGCGAAGAAGGAGAAGTCAGGAGTGGTGAGTTTGGCCAGTATGAGGCGGCCACCTAGATATTGTGAAAAAGAACGGGTTTTAACCTGGGGAATCAAAACAATAAGGGCGGCATGGTTTGTCCAGAAGAAGTTGCCTCCAAACTGTTCATTCCATGCAGATTGTTCGTGGGGGAGGATATGGGGCTCCTGGACAGCAGCGATGTCAATTTGTGCTGACCTGAAGTTTCAGAGGAGGCGGGCTCTCCGCTTAAAGTCCCGCAACCCATTTGCGTTGATGGATTGCAGGGCCAGGGTGCTGCCATGGGGACTCATAGCTGTTCCCCTCCATGTCCTGGGGGTTGCCAGCGCTTAAACCTGCTGCTGTGAGGCGGCTAGTTTTGAGTCCTTTAGCTTGACTATTAGCTGTAATCTGTCAGGAGCGTCGAGGGTTCTGAGGGGAAGGAGAGGGTGGGGGGCGGAGGACCCAGTAAGCCAGCCTAGGATGCTGCCCCCGCTCCGTTGCAGGGGAAGGACCTGAGGGTGCTCAATGGTGACCTCCGCGGTGTCCCCATTTGATGAGTCTGAGTCCATATTCACTTCCTCCAACACTGCAAAGGATCCGCGTGAAATGGACTGTGGGGTTGGGGTAGGACTCTTTGAGGTGGCACTTCTACCGCAGGCCGCGGGTTGCCAGTCCATGCTGGTGGGCATAGCTCCATTGGGAGCTGAGGGTTGATGCGATAAATTGCTGGTGGAGGTTGGTGGGGGTTCCGCGGAGCCCTGAGTGGGGGTGGCTGACGAGGGGCACCCTGTGGGAGATGCCTTGCGCTTGGTGAGAGAGGGATTTGACTCTGGGAGATTGGAGGGGGTGCCCACTGGAAGGGGGGCATGAGCGCGAAGGTATCCCATACCAATAGTGGGGTTAGCTGTTTCAACTGCTAGGCGTAAGGCCTCAGGGGACAGGTTTTGAACGGGAACCCATTGTGTGGGTTGTGGAATTGCTGCTGCGGCCACATGGGATCATTTTTGGCCTGGTTTAGGCCCCTGGGTGGTGGCTAAGAGGGCTTGTTTTCGAGCTGTGCAGCCACTATACAAGTGTCCAAGGGCGTTACACCATGAACACCGGGGCGCGCCTGATCAGGGTCGACAAAAAAGATCTCAGGGCATGCCCCAACTACCGCCACATGAGGAATAACCTCAATGTTGCGGGATACAGTGGGGGAGGGGATGAATGACGCCCTAGCAGTGCGAGCTCTTTGAGTGGGAGCATAGTAAGAGGGGACGCTAAAGTCCACTGAAAGAACAGACCCAAACTCCATTAAACCACGATGGAGTGCCAGTTTAAGAGACTCAGGATCAACAGTTGTTGGTAGGTTGGAAAAAGTAACCCATGAAATTTTCTCCAGGTGAGAGCGTGTGCGGGAGATGCAAAGAGATCCACGTGGAATAATGACCTGAAGGGTGGCAGCATGGTCAGCAAGGGCAGCTTCAGTGAAGCCCACATCGATGTAGTGGCCCTCCACTGATTCATGGATGGTGGTGTTAATTTGGAATGTCTCCGCAATCGCTGCAAAGTATGAGAAGTAATTCTCTGTATAGAATTCAACAGGGTTGTGCCCATAATAAAGGCGAATTGTGTGGGAGAGGGTTGAGCGAGGTAGAGCTTTTTGCGCTCTAGTTTTGGCCCACTTCTTCTTAATATCAGCAATAAACGCCACTTCACGGGGATCAGCTTTGGGTAGCGTTGGTGCCAGAGGTTTTTGCCACGCCCCAGTGGTTCCTTTGGTACGTTTGTGTTTGCTTTGGGCTGCAATCGCAGGTTGAGTGTGAGCTGGTGGTTTGAACAAGTTTGCAGAGTTCCCTTGTTGCTGGAATGTTACAGCAGTTGCTGGCGTCATATTAAATTGAGGGGCGGATTGTTGGGCCTCGCTAAATTGGGGAGGCCCATCCAGATTGGAATTAACTCCAGCCAATTGGGAGGAGGGCGATGTTTCATCACCATCCCAATCTATTTGGGTAAATTCAGCCCGAGTATTTGCTGTGATTTTGTGGGCAAAACTCACTGGCTGATTGGTGAATTGGTCGTTTTCAGCATATGGAGATAAAGTGCCGACTTGAGAAGTGCCAATCATGGGGTTTAAATGGGACGGGTGAGATTGGAACTGGTGTGAAGTTCCAAAATCTGAACCATTTGAATCCTCATTGGGAAGAGTAGATTGTCCCAATTTGGTGCTTAGTGAACCAGAATGTGCGGCTAATCCAACCTTACATCTGAGGGTTTGGGGGCCAGGTAGCTGGGTATCGCCCCTCATGGAGGGAGCCAGAGACACAGCGTCAGCAACAATAGATGGGGCTGAATTAGCTGACACAATGGGGGAGGTGAATGCCTAGATGGGATGAGTTGCATTCAACTGAGCGGACGCCATTAAAACAGCGTGGGTGATGGCCTCCTTAGTTGGAGGGGGCCCAGCGGGTTGGTGGGAGGCAGCGCACACAGAGCTGTTAGGTGTGCAGGTTGCAGAAGTGCAATCAGGTGAACTGGCGCTAGTTGAAGTAGCTCCAGGTTGGGGGGTGGTGCCTGCTTTCATGGCTGCTGCTTGAGAGCGGGTGATTCTGGTTGACCCTGAGGTGGGTAACTGAGGGTTGCTTTGTTTGGGGGGTGGTGCTGGCTCGTTTGGCATAGCCTGCGGGTTCTTTTGCGGGGTTTCCCGCCATATTTGCTAATAGTTTTTGTAGATCTCTTTAGTGGAGCTAAATTTCAGGATGAATTGATTTTCAAAAAGTGATGCTTAGCAGAAAGATGTATAGCTAATTAATAATAAATGTAAAAATCTATTTTTAAACTCTAATATATAATAAATTTATATATTATCTATCTTAGAAAATTTCTATTAATATATTAGTATAATTTAATTAAAATTTACTAAAATCTCTATTTAGTTAGTATATTTTTACTTATATGACAACAAATAGAGGAGGGTGCCCCAGTGGTAAAGCATGGTATGAATAGCATTGCCTCCCTAGTTTATTCCTGGTAAATGAGATTATTTAAGTGACATCAATGTACATGTTAATTTTCAAACCAAAACCCAAACTGAGATAATAAATAGTAAGACATTTCATGGAGTTCCTGTTCTACAGAACGCTACACGGAGAGTTTCCAAGATATATCCTCCTATCAATTATTTTATTTCCCTAATAATGTGTTATTATCCTCAGGAGAGACTACCATAAAATAGAACATAATGAGAGCATCAAGGTAAAAAATTTTCCAGGGTAAGACATCCTTATCAAAGTGTACCACCTAATGACTTTTTTAGCTCTATGCTAGTCTTGACTCCCACCCAGATGGTATCAGGATCACCCCATTTGCTACCAACCCTTATAAGAACATCAATAAAGGAATTTCATTACTAAATGAATATTTTTCTAGTGTATCAACTATAATCATACATATTTGAGAAACAAAGAAATTTATGATAATTTTTAAATAAACAGATATATGATTTTAACTAATAATAGCTTTTACTTATTATATAGCTCTATAACATTAGACTTACCTTGGCACATCTCATTTATTAGTATTATACAAGGTTTAGTTGTAAATCTTGCCACATAATAGGTGAATAACCTTTTAAATATAGTACAGCATATGATTATGTGTACACTTAGGTTAAATTTGCAACATGGTTACTCATTAACAAAATAAACTTAAATTCAAACTATATCATAAAAATGTTTACAACTTTTTATTAGTTTCAAGGTTAATAATATTTATAAAGTAATTAATCTTTTTTTAATTTTACTGCATAATTGTGTAACACGTAATGATAAGGCCTTTCAAGGGTCTAATCACCACCTGACAAATGAACCAGGCCAAGAGAGTCACCTCAATCAATTGGCAGAAAGCTAAATCTTGTACCTGAATTTGTTCAGTGATGGCAGGTGATGCTTTATCAGACATAGTGCAGTGAGCTCTCTATGCTCAAACCTGGCATTAAAATTTTACTCCTCACCAATGTCAGCCTTGTCTTGGATTAAGTTTAGAATTAACTTTTAGGTTAGATAATTCAAAGATGTTTTATAAAATCAGAAATTTTCAATGGCTGGACAGTCTCAATATATTTGATGTGAATTTGAGAAATTATTGGTGCGCCTATTGAATGGTGACATGGATTAATTTGTACAGATTATTATTTGAAGTTATAAAGGCTCAACTAATGAGAATAAATGCTAAGTGAACAAAGGATACATACAATATAAGTTGAAATCATTAACCAATGACAGACTAATTTCAATAGAAAATAACTTAAAAATATTAAGATATAAACTAATTGGGATGAGACGCCAAGCGATTGGCAGGGATGAAAATCTAAGTTATAGTACTATTAATAAGTCCAAACTGAAAAAAACAATGAAAATTAAACACATTAAATCACAAGCCATGTATATATGCCTTAATTAATTTAATTTAATTTATTGATATTTATAAATAGCTAACATATTATCTTCTCTGTAAATTCTCAAACAATCTAAATTGACTATTGAATCATCAGCAATAGTGATGATTTTTTAATTTATTTATAAAAAACATCAATTAAAAAATTTAGCCCAGAAACTACCAAATACTAATCCAGTGGGGTATCTCAAGTTCTAAGCAGTACCTCACACTTCTATTCAATGTCATAATTTCTTATGACTTTGGTTACACCCTTTAATTCTTAGCCATCCTATATATGTTTGGCTTTTATTCTTCTAATATTTTCATATATGTACTTCTATCTGATTACAATTGATTTGATCCTGTACAATAAGAAGTGTTTCAAAGGTTACTGGGGTATAGGTATCCCTAGAAAATTATATTTAAAGATTATTTGGACTGCCACTCTTATACCTGGATCTGCAAGGAACTCCTTCATGAAAATACTTGAATAGAAAGTTGACAATAAGGATTAAGTGAGATTAACCTTCAAAGACTAGGTTTGATGAAGAGGAGAGAGATGGGCCACCAAGGTAGATGTGGGGCTTCTAAATCTGCCTATGTAGTTAGTCAAACTAGGATGAATTTTTTGGCTATGCTGAGTTTAAGGAGTCATTACTACAAACTTGTAGCAAAAGGTAGCCAGGAATTGCAAAAAGAGCAAGGGTCTGCAACCTTCATATTATTGCTTGGCACACTAGCAGAATACTAACAATGCAGATTTCAAATTCCTTGACATCTGGTACTAGTTGCTTTAAAGGAAAAAACCCTAAGCGTTTGGTTATCTGGTAACTTCTCTTAGGACCAATTTCAGGATAATTATCACCTGAAGTGGCTTAATGTGCAGGTGGCACTTGGGTGGATCATTGGGCTCAGCCTTGTTACCAATGAAATTACAGAAAGTTTTTAACCCAATCAAGTAAATGTCAACTCTTTATAACATTGAAGCAAAGCTGCTTATTAAATATTTTTTTAAAAAATGTCTGTTTTAAAAATGTACAAAATTACATTGATATATCAAACTGAGAGAAATGGAATTGCTGCCTTAAATCTAAACAAAACAGGAGAGTTAAAATGATTAATTAACTAGGAGTAGGAGCCTAGTTAATTTAACATTAAAGTGCAAGTCAACAACCAAATAATTCAAAATTTTAGAAATTTTAATTACTAAAATTTAGATTTTTTTTTAAAATGGAATGTGACCATTTAAAGCCATAATTCCCTAATACCCTGACTTATGAAGAATAAATGTGCAAAATCTAACATTTTATCACATAGCCCTATTGCAATCACAACTTTACCAGTTACCATAATATATATAATATAGTACCTTACATGAATGACAATAGGAACATTATATACACTTGACTTTAATCTGTGGAAAACTCTTGATATTAAATAATTATATAAGATTTTGTAGCATATAAATTATTAATAATTATACTCAAAACTTTATATAGAATTATCTTATATAAACGTTAAACTATACCTTACACAGACTAGTATAAACAAGCTATAATCTAATGATTTTTAGACATGTATTATTTTATTATAAATAATCCATTAATTATATTTTTGATTCTATAACATACTTTTGTAACTAGCATTATATACTTAGATTTATTAGGAGACATGCCACTTCAGAACACTATGATATAGCTCTGTAGAAACTATTCTAAATGAGTTGATAATATCATTAAAACTAAAAACATTCAATATAACAAAAGTCTAAAACCTAAAAAGAAAATATAAAACCCCAGGAAAATCCTCATGATATGGCTTTATATAATAATTATCATAGTCCACATTACTATTTAAAATATGGAGTTAATCTAGAGCACAACTTCTTAAGCTCTCATTATAAAAAATTATTATGTTAAATTAAGGAGGTAAATATAAGACTGTGCTACAGTATTATATCATTTTTCTCTCATAGTTAGCTTTTTAGTCTAAGTATATACAAAAATTTCTGTAATAAAAATTAGATAATCCATAAATTCATTCTATATCTCTTTCTAAATGGCCTTTCATAATTCAGTCTTATAATTTTTTACAAAAATAGAAGTTATAATCACCATAGATTATCAATTATTTTAATATATATTTTTAAATTTTATTTGAGGTGGGCTGACCTGGGGACAATACTGCACCTATGAAGGGGAAATTGAATAAATGGGAAAGGAGAATAAAACCTGGAAAACCTCCATGCACGGCTTATAATGGGCCAGGAACTCCATGGATTGCCTTTGCTATTTGCTATCTCAGTTTGGGGCATTGGTGCGCAATGCCAACACAGTCATAATTTTCCCCTACTAAAGTTCATCAACGAGGAATCAAACTTGGGAGGCAGTAGTAGAGGGTCCATTTTTTACCACTGGGGTATCCTCCCCTGTATTTTAATATATAATCATAAATAGAGTATTAAAAGAGATGATTAAATTTCAGCAACCGTTTATATATATATAATAAAACTTATTATAATAATATTATAATGCATATTTTATTTTTAAATTCTGTAAAATTAATTTTGCAAATATATATATAAACTTGTATTAAAAGCTAAACCTTATTCATATTTTTATTTTTTAGCTTGATTCAATATAAAACCTTATAATTTAGAAAGAATATTACTTTTAAACAATATCTTTTACCAACCATTATATTAAATCCTTTGGTGCTAGTTGCCTCTGTTTGGATTAGTGCACCAATGCTAAAAAATATGTATACCTTAAGCATGCATAAGTTGGCTTAAATGACCAGCTAGTGATTCTGGACAATTTCTACAACAAAAACTAACAATTTACCTATGCAAGTCCACATAAATTTATACCAGATTCAAACACTCTCATAGTCTATTATAGATAACTATTTTTAGTCAGCGTAGCTTTTTGTTTATTATATAATGAAGAGTATGTATAAATACATATGCTGCCACACATTGTTGGATGTAAACAATATACATAACTCATGTATGAGCTACTCACATTAGTACTGTCATAAAGAAAGCTTTAGCAATCACAGTAACAGTTGTTTAAAAACTTACAATCCATGTTAGGTATGTTATTATAAATACAAACACCATTATTATAGTATTGAGCTTTTTCTAAAATGATTTAAGAACCCTGTAAAGGACTAAACTAACTAAGTTCTGTACTAATTACCATCTGTATATTTAAATTATGCCTATATACAGAGCACCTTATATTGGCATATGACATGGCCATCATTAATATTGATCACCTCAATAGAATAAACTTTTACTATAATATTATGATGCATCAGTGGAAAAATAATTTTTTAGATTTTTAATTTTCTAGTCAAACCTATAAGTCAGAAAAATCTTAGTTACTGAAATTACTTTCCTATCAAATGATTTTCTTTCACATTGCCATAACTTTTGCAAAATAAGTTAAATAAGACTGGGAAATTTTATAATCAATAGCAGATATGATGAGAGATTTCCTAAGCAATGTCAGGCTTGGGCAAACGCAGTGAATGGCAAAAGGTCTGAAACTGAACCTAATAAGGGTAACAAACTCCCTGGTAACAATGAAGGGCAGGTGCAGAGCAAAAAATAAATTGGATCACCCATTAAGGTTAATCTTCAACATAATAGTTACCTCAAAATTAACCATTCTTAATCATTGTCTTTGGTTTTACATAAAATTAGGATTTTTAAAATTTGTCAAATTATTCAGCTGTAATAAATTATTCTAATATTCTATAAAATTATGCTATGGTTTGCTTTACTTATAAGCAACCTTAAGGGATTTTAGAGTTATCAATGTTCTATAACTATTATAAAAATGTTCTCATATGAGACATTAGTTATGTCTATTTTTGAATTTAATCCTGATATTGACAATTATAAATTTATTCAGGGATCATCACCTATAATATTTGCAAGGAGTTGGATTCATAATTTTTTTATTAACAGTTAATATCTATTGCATAGATTGATTTAATTTTTTCATTAATTGATACGGATGTTTTTGGAGTTACTGAAGCATTGACAATGCTTTTTATGGAAGTAACTTGCAGGCTAGCCTGGGTAAAGTGGTCTGTCTATATGTAAAAAAACCATTATCTAAGAAGGCTTCTAGTTTGGAAAGGTTTCTGCTAAGGTTAGATAAAAGCGTTAGGATATGCTTAATTTGGAATCTGACCCATGGAGGGTTGTAATATTGTTGGTGATGAATCCTGAATAGGTGGATGAAGTGTTCATCATTTTTATATAACTCTTTAGGGTTAAGTCCATCAGCAATGTATTCTGAACCCATTGGGATGGCAACTACAGAGTTGTGCAATAAATCCCATATCTAAACCCCATTTTTATTTAATAAAGAAAGACAACTTTGGAAGTTAGCACATCAGAGTAGAAAAACATAGATAGTCTTTAAAGTTTTATTGTTCTCTTTTGGAAGAGTTTTAGAGTATAACTTCTTATATCTAATCCATTTTGTGCTTCAGTACTTTTGCGCAAGAGTTGAAGTAATAGTTTCCCTTGTCCAATTTGTTCTCAAGTTTCTAGAAATAAGGTTTTCAGTGCCATCCTTTAGGAGTTGTTTTTATAAGTTAGATTGATACCATTGGTCATTAAGAAACGCAAATAGATAGTTATTTTTATACATTAATAACTGCACCCTTATCTTTAAAATATCAATCAAGAATGCATACCTGTGAGGGGGTGGAAGGCGAGTCAGTAAGGGCGTACAGCTACCAACTTGAAGGTTTGTAGGTTTGATTCCCACCCTTTGCACATCGATTGGGGTGTCAGCCAAAGGAAGCTATTGGCGGTTAGTAGGTCTAATAACACGAAAACCTTACCCATGACGTAACCAGAAAAATTTGAGTCCTGATCCAGAGGCGGAAAAACTTTCTTTGATGGAGTTGACCCTGTTCACGTTTCATGTCATTTTTTTCTTTCTTTCAGTAATGCCTGTCCCCTGGTCAGCTTGCCTCAGTTAAATAAAAGAATGCATACCTGTGCAATAAATCTTACAGAGTTTACGCATGATCTTTAGTTTTTCTCAGGGAAAAATATAATGGCATTTTAAGAAAAGTGTTAAAGTCCAAGAATCATTATTCATGCATGCCACTTAGTCTAAAACTTTATCATCCATCATGGGTGGGTTGTTTCATAATTGCATGACATCATTAAGAAAATCAATTGCCAAGACAAAAATGAACGTCAGGAGTCCAAAAAAGTCAATCTGGATGACCTCCTTGACTTAAAGCGCACCTTGGACCAACGCTAGGTACAGGCCATATATGCTAAGGTTGGTCCAGGGGAAGTGCGTGATGCCCATCCCTGAGTTAAATCATTGGCAGTAAATTGGACAAGTTATATTCTTAACTATGATGGTTTGGTTCAGCTGCTTGGAGAACAGGGGATTAAAACCCGTTTAATCTTTAACATTTTTATTTTGGGATAGCTCAGCTTGCAATCAATCACTCAAGTTAATTTGATCTTGAGCTACAACACCATGGCATATGGTGGAGTGCGCCAATTGGTTTGTTTAGGCTTGGAACTAGTTTCTCAATTGACAACTTACCTACGCTTGTCTAGAATATGGTTCTTGATACCAACTTTTCTTGTTAATTGTCTTACTTATTAATAAAATCCCATTAGTTTATATTTTTATATGTTAACTTGGGCGAACCTGTGTGTGGACCTCTTTAGGGAGGTCACTAACAATGTCAGCTGTTTTAATTGCACAAAATTAATTACCAAATCTGGTGCACTGCCGAGCTGCCCTGGTCCTCTCCACACTGAGGCACCCAAGCACTCCAGCCCAGATTACTGCTTGGATATGGACTCCCCTTTGAGGTCCTACAAAGTATTTTTCTTTGCTTGCTATCTACTAATATATACTGCAATGGACACCTTTACCCTGAGTTACTTTAGCTCCAGCACCCTCTGCGAGGCTATGCTCACTATTATACTGACAATTAGTTCCCTGGCGGTATGGATATGCACCACGCACCACCTCGCTGGGAATGGGAGAGTTATAGACACTCTCCTGACATTAGATGATCAGCCACTTTTTTATGTGCACTAGAATTATCCATGTGAGGCTTTTGCTGAGTGCAAATTAATGCACCTGCTATTTTTCATGGCCTCAATGGGGCTCACAACTGTTTTTCATTTAGCTGATATTAAGGAGTCTCAGAATTATTCACGCTACTCCCAACTGGGAAGTGCTAACCCTTCTTGCTTGTACATGGTGGATAAGACGCTTTGTGATCTGTGTGCCATGTTTTCTTGACTTCTACTTAGAATAACAGAAATGATTTAATTAAAATGTTTTTCTTGGCACCACATTTGGATATTGCAGGTGGGATCATCAACAAAGGGCATGGTGGTGATGGCCTTGGATAACATTGTACAACCTGTTGCTGATATGAGTTTGAGGTTATTCACGGCCCAAAACGCGTTTTATAACGCTGTTTTCTTATATAAAAATGATCCAAATATCTTATCTTGTAGATCTGATATGGAACCCATTTCAGAATACCAAATCACCCCAGAGAACCCATGCTTGACCCCTACCATGATCCGCAGAACACAGATGGTAGAAACGGAGTTACTTCTATAATATAAAAATTTTTACGCAAATTCTGAAGATATGGTGATAATGTGTGACCTCAGTAGTTAGAGTGGACAATTATCCCTCTCCATTCTATGATTCAAAAACATACCAGGGGACATGTTAATGCCAGGTGAAAAGTTTGTTGGTGAAGTTCTGGCGTTTATGCTTTGAATATAGAACATTCTGGATATTTTTGTTGACTGCTGCCCTTTATCCCCTATAGGGAAAATCAGCACAACCATTTTGGTGGATACAGGAGCCTCTGAGAGTTTTATTGGCCAAGACCTAGCTGACTACCTTGAGCTGAGTTACTTGCTGGGTGGTATGGTTAGGGGAGGGACTTCCCTAGGTATTCCCACGCTGAAAGTTTTGGGGTTAGTGAATTATCAAGTTGGCAAATATCCTTTAGCTGACCATTTCCAAGAAATCAAAACCTCTTGTACCCCATTATTTTGGGGTTAGAGTGGTGTTGAAAGTTTAATGTCAGAACCAACTTGAAAGACAATACTTTATCTTTAACTTTAAGGAGGGGTTTAAGTTAGTTGTCCAAATGTGTGAGGCCAATTCTCAGGGCGATCTTCCCCAATGGCCCAATATCTACACCCTCAGTCTTGCTCCATTGCTGAATCCCTCTCTAAAGGTAATTTATCTTCCTGTTTGGAGGGGCTGAAAGCTTCGTTTGATGCGGCTTCAGACAATGTACTACCAGCTCATTCAGAGTTTGTTTGTGAGTTCTAGCTCACCATGGATCTGGTGCGTATATCTTCTCCCATTTACCCTTTGACTGTACGGGAGGAAGCAGCCTTAGATGTGTGGGTTAAGGAGCAGTTAGCAAAAGGCGCAATATTTAGCAGCCTTCCCTGTATGCTCCCCACTTCTCTTTATGGAGAAAACCGATGGTACCTTACACCCAAGCGTAGATTATGGGAATCTCAACAACGCCACAGTACTAGACTTACATCCCATCCCACTGGACTCACAGATTGCACATTATGTGGAGAAGGCGAAATTCTTCTCCAAACTGGATTGTTTAAACGCGTAATCAGATCAAGATCAAGAAGTGCCAGGAGTGGCTAACTGCCTTCTGTACCAGAAAAGTAATTTTCCACCTTTGGGTTATTCCCTTTAGAATTTTAACTGCCCCTGCTATCTTTCAACGCCTTATTGATGCAGCTTTGGGGGACCTACTGGTGGTATGCGCGGTCTCCTACATGGATGATATTCTGGTGCTCTCACCTAATAATGAGTCCCATGCAGTACACCTTCAGCAGGTGTTAGAGCATTTGAGAGCAGTTGACCTTACGTTAAAATTTAATAAATGTGAAAGCTTAAAGTCCCAGGTCACCTTCCTGAGCAACGTTGTGTTTGACTATTGTCACATAATAACTTCATACAAGGAGAAGATAATTTGTGAGTGGCCCACCCCAACTTCGGTTAAGGAATTGAGGAGTTCTTGGGGACTTGTACGTTCCTTAAAACATCACACCAAATCTTTCTGAAGTGGAGGCGCCCTTGTATAAGGCGAGTGGGGCAAAAGTGCTCCAGTGGTCCTCAACTTTGAAGGATTCCTTTCGAGCGGTAAAGTGCACCATGTTGTCCACGTCCATCCTTCGCCATGTTGACCCCAATAAGGAGTTTTATTGTGGCTTCTGATGCCTCCAACTTCGCTATAGAGGTGGCCCTATTACAAGTAGGCAAAGTTGGAATAGAGCATCCGGTGGGATATTTTCTAGGAAGATGTCTTTGCCTGAGTCAAACTATGCCGTTTATGATAAAGAGTTATTAGCAGTGGCTGAGGAGCTGACTTATTGGCGTCATCACTTGCATGGCTCATAACAACCCTTCCACATATGTACTGATCACTGTGCCTTGTTGTACTACCATGTACCTCATGTCTTGACCCCATGGTAGACCCGCTGGCATGAGACTCTGGCCCAATTTGTGTTTTATTATGAGTTTACAAAGGTCAAGAAGAATGTTTTAGCAGATGCATTGAGCTGAAACCCTGCACTAGCTCTTAATCCTAAGAAGGTAGAGGTACATAACACCCACTTTGTGATTCTTCCATGTAATATTGTGTCTCAACTTCCCTCTCCCTTTGCTCATGGGCCGACGCTTGCTCCTATGGAAAATGCGGAGAAATATAGTATATTCAAAAAGGTGGTCCTTTCACAGCTGTTGTCAGCTGAGTATACTATGGTCCTCACCAAGAGCAATTTGAATTAATAAGAAATTACCAGGGGATACCACGTTAAGGACGAGATGATGTGGTTTCAGGGATGCCTATGGGTTTCTGAAGGACCCCTTTGCCTAAAAACATCCTGGATCATCATGATGGAATCACTGTTGGCCAACCTGGTAAAGCAAAGACCTTTGAGCTTATCCACCACTTATAATTGGAAGGGATTAGCAGTGCAGGTTGCCAGGTATTGTAAAGAGTGCCTGGTCTGCAACCAAATGAAGCCAAATAGCCAGCCCCTTGTAGGGTTGATGGTGCCAGTTTAAAAGGTTGAAGGGCCTTGGACTTCCTTATTGGCGGATTTTATTGTGGAGTTACCTGCTTCTGAAGGCTATGACGCCATCATGGTAATGGTGGACCGTTTTCAAAGTTCTCCCAATTTATCCCTTGTATAACCATAGTAACCACGGCAAAGATGGCCAGGCTCTTTATGTCACACGTTTTTGCTCTTCATGAGGTACCCCAAGAGATAATTAGTGATTGGGGGCCCCAGTTTACCTCTATCTTTTGGGAGAAGTTGTGTAAGACTCTTCAGATTCGCCCCTGCCATTCAACTGCCTATCACCCCAATAAGATGGGCAGATTGAACGCTTGAACCAAAACCTAAAACAGTTCCTGCGTTGTTGCACTGCCGCAGATTATTCATATTGGGTTCTCATCTCCCTATGGCCCAATTCAGCTATAATAATGCCTAGCATGCATCAATTGGTTGTTACCCCTTTTTCGCCAACTATGGCTTCAATCACGCCTTCAACATGGAGTCCAGTTATGGATCCAAGGTGGAAGTGATGGTGGACTTTTCCAAAACGGTCAAAAAAGTACACCAGGGGGTGAACACCTTTTTGATTGCGGCCATGCAAGCTTACAAGGAGAACGCTGATGGTAAGAGATGAGTTGGTCCTGCATATAAGGAAGGAGATCTTGTGATTATGGATGCTATTAAATCTCAATCAAGCAGCCATGTAAGAAGCCTGGAAAAAAGAGGATTGGGCCTTATCGCGTTATCAGAAAGGTGGGCCTTGCCTCATACCAGTTGGATTTCCCCCTCATTTTTACTCTTTTCAGTCTTCCATGAAAGTAAGCTTATGTTGTTTGAGGGCCCCCACCAGAGACTCCTGAGGCTTATCTCGTGGATGGGGCGCCAGAGTTGGGAGTGCAGAAGATTGTAGCCTCACACCGAGTAAGAGGAATACTCAAGTATCTTGTATCCTGGAAGGGATTTGACACAGCAGAGAACAGTTGGGTTCCATTTTGTAACTGGCCCATGCCCAAGATCTAATTAAAGTATTCCACAATCGTTTCCCTGAGGCTGCAGAAACAATTCCAAGCAAGCCATCTCTACCATGAATTTGGCCCCTGCCCACAAGAACTTTTCATTGCAAATGCCCCTAGAGGGGGATGGAGCCCAAATTAGAGGAGATGGTAATGTCATGTTTACATGACATTATTGAAGGAACCAACTGCTAAGATAAGGCTTAAAGTCAGGAGTCCAAAAAGTTTAAGCTTCAGGATCTCCCTAGCTTAAATCACACCTTGGACCAACGCTGTGTGCAGGCTAGATATGTCCAGGTTAGTTTAGGGGAAGTGCGTGATGCCCAGCCTTGTGTTATGGCATTGTTTTAAAATGGACAAGTTATATCCATAACAATGGCAGTTCAGTTTTTTGCGCAGAGAACAGGGGTTTAATGCGTTCAATTTTTAACAATTTCAAATTTGAACAGCTCAGCTTGCAATCAAACACTCAAGTTCAGTCAAGCTTAATATACAGTACCCTGACCAATGATGGGGTGCGCCAATTGGTTCGTTTAATCTTAGAACCATTTTCTTCAATCGACAACTCATCTCCCCTTGAATAAGGTATGGTTCTCAAGACCAACTTCCTCGTTGGTTGTCTTCCATATTTATAAATCACGTTAATTTAAGTTTTGAATATGTTAACTTGGGCGAACCTGTGCGTGGACATCTTTGGGGAGGTCACTAACAACGTCAGCCATTACACTTCACAAAATTAACTACCAAATCTGGTGCACTGCTGGGCTGCCCTGGTCCCCTCCAGACCAAGGCACTTAAGCACTCCAGCCAAGATAACTGCTTAGATATGGAATCCCCTTTGGTGTCCACCCAAGTCTTGTTGTTTGCTCGCTATCTAATAATATATACCATGATGAACACCCTTGCCATGTGTTACTTAAGCTCCAGCACCCTCTGCGGGGCTATGCTTACCATTATATGATGATCAGTTCCCTGACGGTGTGGATGTGCACTGTGCACCACCTCACTGGGAACGGGATAGTTATAGACATTCTTCTGACAGGTTGACCTTGGGTTCAAAACGGCCAAAAAAGTAATGATGCAGCAAAGGTGCGCATTGTGGTCAACTATATGAAGGTCATTGGGTGGTTCAGACCAAACGTACACATTGGACAGATTCTAAAGACATTTTTCTATTATCTCCTGATGACTCTGGCTTGTAGAGTTGTCAATTTAACACCTCCATAATGCTTTGAGCCCTACAAAGTAATTAAATAGCTCACGATGCAAAAATTTTACCTTATGTTTGGTTTTATACCAGAGAGGCCATTGTAATTATTAACTTAAACCTGGAGTTGGCAGAGGATCTCACCATAACGCCCATATTGCTACCCTTGACATTAATGTGACTAATCTTTAATAACTCATGCAACAATGAAAAGTGCACCGCCTATATATGTTGAGATCTAGGCGGTTGGTAAGCTCACTGGTGCATTTTAATACCTAGATTTTTAATAATATGATTGTAGGAGAAATAGTTCTATCAACTGCTATGATAATTCCTTGAGGGATTGTTATAAACCACTTATATAAAAATAAATAAACTGAAACACTAAGAAAAGTTGGTTTTAAGGTTTTTATTAAGTTAATTGGAGGGGTAAAAAAGAGAGCCCTCTTATGATGTCACTGCTTAGTACCTAAACTCACTTAGGGCTCAAGGTGCAATACGCATCAAATTCATTACTAGGTTCAAGCCAAATTAGGAAATATGGGCGTTTGACCTATTGGAGCTCTCGAATCTCAGCTTGCTTTTTTGTAATGGCCAATGGAGAGTTTAGAGTAGGTAGGACATGTCCATGAGGTAATTTAATTGATATATTTAAGATAATCAACTTGGGGAAGAATTGTTGCAACTTGAGGGACCCCATCCAAAACTATAAGTGGGGGTGTTTGCAGCATAGATGCTCAAAATAAAGTAGAAGTGGGCTGGGGAGAAACCTCCGATGGACTCCCCTGATTTTGCCGCATAATTGAGGCAATTTGCTTACCCAAACTCATGCTATTTGCCCGAGTATTAAGAAAAGTGTTACACCAAGTCAAGGGGTTCCACTGGGAATTTACCAGGGTCTTTTGGCTAATGATTTTATTGTTTATGTTCAAAATGCTCTTCTCACAATATTGGCTTGTAGTTGTCTGACAATCTACAACTACTTTTCGACTTCTTGGCACAAGGTCAACGCTTGCCTGCTCAAAGAAGGATTGAGAAATATTACTTCTGCAACAAAGATATGGATGAAAATGATAAATAGTACGAAAAATCACAGTACTACTCAAGCCTAAACTAAATATGTGTGATTATTTACTATGTGATAGTTAATCAATTTCCTCAAAAAGAACTAAAGATGACAAAACATGTCCATAAGCTTGCCACAGCCAAGGCAAAGGCCTCATAAGAAACCTCAATCTCACATGACCAGATTCTGGAAGACATAAAGAAATTCAAGGAAATGAAACAGATTAAATGTTACCAGCAGCTAGTCAGGTAGCAAAAATTAACAGATCTTGGAGAGATAATATTTGGGCAATCTATTTGCATCAACCAGGGCTTAGAACACCCTCTATGAATGCAAACTGTGCTCCAAGTGAGATTGGGTTTTGACAATCAAACTTATCAGAACTACATGAATCACTTGTGGTGCATTACAAGCGGACATTATGAAAATTGCGCGCTACCTAAAGTAACTAAGGGTCTAAACCTGAAGCCAGAAAAGGTGCTGACTACAATACTGTTCCTACTCACCAGTATGGTACTTGCAGCAAGGATGTCACAGTGCCCAAGGTGAGCAAAGGGGTAGGGCCAAGGCTCTGCCAATCACTCCTGAGGCGCGATGGGCATCTCAGTAGAAATAAGGACATTGAACATTTCAGGAATCAGGGCCTTACCATTCCAGGTCAGAAAACTGAGTTTTCTTTAGAATCCCCCTGTAGACATCCTGGAAATACAGAAAAATCACTGTCTGTAAAGAGAAGGAGGAGGCATGGGAAATCATGATCCTTCATACACTTTCCTTTTGGTCACAACATTGTGGGATGCTAGTATGTGCAACCCAGAATTTTCAGATTTATCTGGTAAACTCATATGTGAATGGCTGCATACTGGCTGTTACCTTCTCCTGGTATGAAAAGGTGCACACAGTGACCAGCATTCACACCTCATACTTTGCACAGGTTTGTTAAAAACATTTTGATAATCTTTGCACTCCTTGCCCTTCCCTCTAACACTTTTGTTCTTGAAGACATGAACAGTTGGATTAATTTGACAATCTATTGATGGCCTTCAACAGCAGAACCTCACAGGGACAAGTTGAACTTTGAATCCTGAAAGCTTCCTTAGGACGCTATGATTTCTTGCTTAATAATTTACCCCTCCTTCTAAATATGACTCGCCCTCATGTGCGCAATGGCCATCTGATATCAAAGTTGTGGATTGACCTCATATATGTGCCCTTGTCTATCGCTCCAAATGTCAGATTTTTAACCTCCCACATAAAATTGAACTCTATAATCACTGACTAGTTTCAGTGTCCCTTAATTTTATCCCAGCCACCTGAGCAGGCGCCCAGATGGAGTAAGCTTCACCAGAACATCTTAGACTCACTTAATTCCTGTGTTGAATATGTATCATTGGCACAGGATTTTATAGCTCCTTTCTGTGCATACCCTTTAACCACTTAGCTAAGCTTAAACTTCACAAAAGAAACCATACCAGAAACATATCATTGCAGAGATCCTGAGCAGCCTCAGCCATCATTAAGTGAACATTAGCTAAAGTGAATCACCTTAAAAAACGCTCCTGCTGCAGTTTACAGCCCTGCATAGGGAAAATGGGCTGAGTAATCCGCTTACTTGAAAGCCCTGGTAAGAGAAACTAACACCACATTAGTCTCAGTATAAAGCAAAAAGCATAATGGCAGCAAAATGTGCTCTACCTACTTTATGCCAATTTTACTCCCCCTAAAACTACCATGGCCTTTACACAGGTAGAAAGTTGGATGATACCTTTGCAGAAATGCAGCAGAGGTAATAGATAAAGTGTAGAGGTTTATTCCAATTTGTGTAAATATGTACCAGTCAAACATGAGGAAATTGAAATTCCTCAATGGTGCACATATCTTCACTATGGCCTGAACTAACAGTCTAAATGCTACCATTTTGTGGGAAGAACTCTAGGATGCTGCTCACAGTGCACTGTACAGAAAATGCTAAAGAATGATGGAATTCCCTATGAATTTTTTCAGAAAATATTTTTTTGCATTTTTAGCATTCTTTCATCCTCTATGAATAAATATCTTATAAAAAACGCCTCCTATATAAAGACCAAGAGGTTTATATGGTAACTTTAAAAAGGCGATAGGTTAATATTATCTAACTGGCGCCCTATCTCACTGAAAACACTGATACCATACTTTTTATAAAGATTATGGCTAAGCGCCTAGGGAAATTGCTTCTGAAGTGTTCTTTCATGCACAATACAACATTGTTTTAAGAAGATTAATATGAAATAAAGCCCACTCAGTTGCTAATATCTGACAATCGCTACTGGTGCGCTTATTTATCTGGACCAGCAAAAAGCCTATGACCAGGTTAAATGGACATATCTTTTGGCTTGCCTACATAAGTTTATACTACCAGCCAGATTCATCAATTGGGTGATGCTGCTAACTGAATCAGTCACAATTGCAGTCCGTGGATCAGGTTTTATAATAATTTAATTTTCCCACAATGGGTTTACTTCAAGATGACCCTTTATTCCTCCTCTTGTATAATTTAAGTCTTGGCCCACTTATCTACACTACAAATGTTTGTATTGATGGTGTTGGTGTGCATGATCAGGCACCATCCAGGATGATGGCATTTGCAGATGATCGTATGGTTGGTATCTCCAACAACCATAATTCTTGAACATTTGAAACCTTTTGAGTTTGCTCCATGGTAAGCAATTCAGAACTCTAAAAATAAGACATAGATTATTATACTTGGTAATTACCAAACACACTGGACACATTCAACCTTTTTCCAATAGAATACGCAAATTAGTAGGTCCCCTGTTTGCTTTACTAGGTGATCTTCCAAGATCGCCCCTCTAAAATCTCCATTTGCTTCCAGGACTTCCATGAGACCTGTCCTCCACCTGGGAGTATGTTTTGAATCAGGAGGCTACGCAACAACAAAATAGAGAACCACATCCTGGATAAAGTGATTAAGCACAGTTCTCCTTTTATAGGCTAGAACAAGCCTGAAAGGCCAGTTCATGATTGCAAATTCACTGCTTCTTTCCATCATTTGATTTTACACACATGCTATTAATTTTTCAACAATTTTTTGCATCAGTATATGCTCTCCTGCAGGGGCGACTTTGGTCAGGTTACCAAGCTCTTGTGAGACTTCAAGCTTTGTTTGTTCCAAGCCATAGAAAGGGTATGGGGCTAACCAACCATGTTGAAAAAGCTTACAATATACCAGTCAATTAAATTCCCAGGTAACTAATCCAGTTCTCCTAACCCAGCACTGGGACCTGCGCTGCAAGAATTAACTTTGCATGTGCTATTCATCTTCTTAACCTCTAATAAATCAAATTTTTTGCTCGAGTATATGGCGTCCCACCCCTCTGCTGTAGGTTCACATGGTTCCCTGCACACTTCAAGTGGTTGATCCTAGACATGAAAAAGAGAAGAATGGAAGATCCGCATATGCGCCAAGACATTCAGGGGGTCGTCCAATTATGCTTTACAGCTAAGAAGCTCATGGATAAGTTGTTTTAGACACAGTGCTTTTCCATCCAATTATCATTGCACATGTAGAATATCTTTATATGGTGGACATAACCTACACTTTGGACACACAGAAAATAATTTGAAGGTACACTCATCATACATTATCGCAATTATGGGCTTGCAAACAAGCGTGGAAATTCCCAAAGAAGGAATATCACATCGCTGAGCGGTCCAATGCCTCTCAGTAATCTTGCATGGTATGCAGCCAACACAATAATCTATTAAACCAGTTAAAAAATTGTCCGCACTCTAAGGCTATCTGGAGAGGAGCTATGTGTCTCTTCCATCAGTGTAACATGAAAGAATTCAGACTGTCAAGGAACATTTTTGCCTTCAGAATGGATTCACCCATTCTCCCCTCCCTCAATGTGCTGGTAATGACAATAGTTTTATGGACAACTCACAACATTGTCCTGGATGACTTCTCTGGCACATTTACCCTTTTTGAAGCAGTCAATCGATTTCACTCCCACATGATATCACTTTAACCTAGTTGTTTGGCCATATAACACCATGCCACTAATGATGTTAAATTCTGGTTCTTTATTTGGTTCCTGTCCATGGATCCTTTCCTTCATTTTATTCTGTCTTAAGATAATGCCTTCCCTGAGAATTCCCCCCTTCTTCCACAATCTTGGCAGTAATAGCTAAAAACAGGAGGTGGCTCTGTCTCTTCTGAGGTTTTCTTCTTTATCCCATATTTCTTATTGTACTGGAAGTGTCAATCACTTGGTCTTCCAACCTTGAATTAACATATCTATTCTGTCAATACAATAAAGCATGCGATTTTCACAAAACGCCACAAATATATAACATCATTTTACACAGAAACTCCTTTTTCCTGCTAATCTTTAAATGCAAGCCAAACATTGCAGATCACTTAAGAACCTAATTATACTAAAAATGTTGTTTAACTTAACTTTTAAATAAAAAGCACATGGATAAACAAAGAACTTACCAGACTATGTACAAAGCAACACCTTATAATATGCTCTCACTGTCAGACTCTACCATATTATTACATAATAATCATTAAATTAAATATTTGATCATCCTAATTGTTGTAGTTATTGAGAATATAATAGTCTTTTAATTCCTTTTAGCTTAAAGATTGTCCTCTTTCTTAGCTAGTTTCAAACAGTAAAATCCTTAACTCCACCTTATCAAAAAGTATTATTCAAATCTTCTAATAAAACTAAAGAAGTATACCAAAAAATTGCTTATATCAGACAGTTAAAAAAGTTACTCAAAGAGTTGACTTATTACGTTTTATCACTTATAGAAATTAATTAACATAGTAATTTAACTCTTACTATAATTTCTTTTCCAAATCATGTGTTTAGCATCTGCACAGTATTGTAACTTTATTTATAAACTACTATTTTTTATACTAATGAGTATGGATAAAATTGGGGATAACATGTGCTTTTGTTTAGTGAAGCAGATGAAATGAAGACCGGAACATAATTTTTATCATGCTGTATGTGGAATGGGGGTTGTGGGTACTCTATTATATTCCAGGGTGAAATAAGTACTGTGCTGGGCGACATAATGAGGTAGTAGAGTGACTGAATTGGGTTAAGGTTGAAAAGTAATATGTCAGCTTCTTCTAGGGTACATGTAGTGTGAATAGCCATAGCATACTAGGAAAGCTGGCTTGCATGCCATGTAAGCAGTGTGGCATCTAGGAAAATTGTGGCACTTGAAAAGTTACATGAGAAGTTAGGGCAAAGAGAGATGCTTTTTGAAGCAGTGATAGCCATTAGGTTGAAAGAAAGGACATGGTAGTAATCTTGAACTAGACTTCTCAAAAAAGTTTTTTTTTTGAAAAAGAAGCGATTAAAGACCTTATTCAGGAAATTTATGATCATGAAGGGACTGGTGAAGGATAATGTTAGTGGGTGCAAATTATTACATCAGCGTCAAGATGGTGGTGGGACTTGTACTAGCGAACGCCTTGTTTGAGACAGAATTAGCTCTTGGTCGCAGGTTTTTAAAAGGATGAAATTGTGCATCCATTTATTAGGGTTAATACCATAGAAGCATTATTCTCATCAAACCATCAAAACAACTCAAATGGACTGAAATTGGGCAAAAGTGGGCCAACAATGGGAAGTTAATGGGAAGTAGAGAGGCAACTAGTCAGAAAATCTTTACTCAAGGCAGTTTGGAGGGAAGATGACTTAGTAAAAACTTTTATAGAATGATGTGACATAGGTTTGCATGTTGGCTATAATGAAAGTGGTTGCACCTGCAATTTTTAAGAAAGGGGGAGTATTGATTCCTGGAATGTTTTTGTTGGATTAATGATGTGGCAATTGCTGGAGGGATGAGCAAAGCTCATAGATAAGCGAGGAGGTCACTTAATTTTTAAGTGATACATATCAAAACAGGAAGGGCATATATATTGACCACTCTTCCTAAAGACCTAGGAATAATGGTCCAGGGAAGAGAGGATCATAGTGCAAGGGGGTGTCGCAGCATAGGAGGTGAACAAATGCAAAATTTTAAGGCTTAGAAAGGTGGCTGGCTCCATTTGAAACCAAAAACTGCAGGATGGGGTGGAGTAAATAAGTGCCAAGAACATCTAGAAGGTCTTGTAAAGCACATCAGGGTAGAAGTGGGTGGGAAGGTTTGCAAACTGAACCACAAGAATGTCATCCATTGGCAACTGAGTACAATAGGTAGAAAGGAATGTCCTTGAAGACTAAAGACATAGTTCCAGCAACAGAGGCGTTGGCTTCACAAAATAAATCAAGATCAAAGTACCTCTAATAAGATAGAGATTTATATAATCAATGTCCTCATTAACTCCAAGGCCACCTTTATGGTGGCCACATTTAAGTAGGAATTTTTATATTTGACCAGACCAGACTGCATTCTACTCTGAGGGGCACCAAAGGCTCTAAGGAACCGCCTGAGAATGCGCTAGGTAGAGGGCTAGGTCCTAAAGCTGGATGAAGAAACCAGAGGAGTTGTGGGTCTAGCTGAGCCAGGATAGGTGAGATTTAGCAGTGACCATAAGACAAAAGGAGGTGGCATAACGCCACATCTGTGGGAGCACCAGGCTTTTATATTTAACACCATCTATTGAAGTAAAAAAGCATAATGGAAAGTAATTCTTTTACTTAATATTTAAAATATGGCCAAAATGTTGATAAATTAAAAAAATCTAGCCAACCTTATAATATGTTTTTACCAGTAGGTCTACCTGTATACTTCATTTAAGCTTATATCTTAGCCTTTTTTGGTAACTATGTTAAAAACGCCTGATAATCGATGTTCCAGTCTTAGTTTTATATTAAGAAATATTACATGTAATTAAGATAATTATCTATATATATAAGCCAGAAAGGCTCATATTATAACCTGGTTGTCTTCAACGCTCTTTATATACACACTTTAGACAATCTAAGCTTATGAGCTAGAGGCTGATGCAGATGAGCTTACAGGAAAGGTTACTTAAAGAGATAAACATTTATAGCATTCCATTTTTGATTTCCTATTGTGAACTCACTTGATTGCTGCATTATTGTAAGTCTCGAGGAACGCCCTCTGGCCATTGATAGGGCCATCTTCCCATTCCCAAGTAAGAAGACACTGAAGAGGATGGCAGTAACCCTCATTACTCAGGGCGATCTCACTCACATAGTAGATGAGCGCTGGGCAACAGCTCTTCCACTTTGGATCCCACCCCCAGTATCCACACTTACCTTGGCAGAACTGTTATGGGGAATCTGCAATATTTGCGCTGAGATTATTGAATTGAGATCAACCAAATTTAATTTGAGGGGTAATCTGGCTGATGCGTGGATCTCAAATGGCCAGAAAAGCATGAATACTGAGTTATTGGCCAGAACGCCCGATGGTTCCAATTTAATTAATGGGTCAATTGAACAAACCCCCTCCCTACCAAAGTCATCGGGGATCATCCTTGATGGGCAGGCTATAGCATCAGATGCCATCGATGAGGGTTTGAAGTCCCCCGTTGATAATTCAGGCATTGCGGCTGATGTGATGCCACTAACCAAATGAATGGCCCAGTGACCAAGCGTGGGCAGGTTGGGCGTCCTGAACCCGTTCTCAACCAAATGGACCTGTCCCTATGTGGGGTGGCCTTTGGGGATTCCCATCACTCATCAGGCCAAACGCCATCATGCCAACCATCAGAAATGTAGCTGAGCCTCAGTTCAGACATTTGAGGTCAAACTGACAATGACTCAGCCCACTGCCAAATTTTTTGATGTCAGTTCTCAAGAAACAAACCCACCCATTCCCAAATAATTCTCTGGTTAGGTCAAAGTTGAGGGTTCCAATCCCAGCTTGTTACTACCCCAATTGACCACTATTTAACCAGTTGCATAGCACTGAGAAAATTGTTGGTTTATTTTCTTCCTTTTCCTTCAATAAAAATTTTGCCAAAAAACCAAACAATTTTTTTATTGTATTATTCCTTCTGACCGCATCCCTGATGGCGTTTCCCTGGTGGCCTGTCAGTCCATATACTGGATGGGCTCTACCAGTACTCTTGGTCACTATAGCCCCCTCTTTCATTGCTTGGATTTAGCAAGTCCAATACTTTTGGCTCTACAAACCCATTATTGTGAACTTCCAGCACCAGTACATGGGAAACTTGTGGCCTTACGTCCACCAATTGCAAGAGAGAATCCATCTTCTTGCCGCCCTAGTTGAAATGACCCCTTATGCCAAGGAACTCGTCAAAAGTATCTCTGTGATCCCACCCCCTGCAGCAAGACCCCTTGGGTTGGGAGTGGGTTCACTGTTGTTTGGCGTCAGAATCATACTCACTGTTGTGCTGCACCAACAATTTGTCATTTCCTAATGCCTAGCTCCATATCAAGTCATTCAGTCGACAATGCCTCTGGCATTATGGCTTGGTTTTTGGGTTCTTACGCATCCCAACTGGCAGGCTGGTCTAAACTTTTTCTGCCGTTTCCATGATATAATCAACCAACCATTATTTCCAGCCACTTCCGCCTTGTTCTTCAAACTGGGCACTGCAGTAGTTACCCTTTACTAAATGAATGTGCAATCAGTAGTTTGCTGTTCGCTGTTTGTATGGTCACTTTCTGACTTTGGGAAAAGTATCCGCTCTACCTTGGGGAATCTTCTTCAATCCACCCAAGCAGCGTGGGTTGCGCCTCCTCCTACTTCCACTAGCCTGGAAGAAAGTTTGAATGTCCCCTCCTGGGAGATCACCAATCAAGTTCTTGACATGCTCTCCAAAGTACAAATGTGTACAGCAATTGCACTTAATAATGCTTCCACGTTATCTCATGCTCAACAAGGGCTCGCGTTGTTAGACGCTGTGGATGAGGATTCCCGCCATTGGGTGAGAGGTCTTTTGTACTCTTCCTCACAAGCAGGAGACTCCACCTCACTGATGGCTGTCATGTCAGCTGCCCTGAAAACCCCTGTGTCACAATTGGACCACCTATTCAAACTGACTTATGCCAAGGCCAAAACCCCCAGCCTGGTTTCTTTGATTTCTACCTTCCATGAACTGACCCACATGTTGGGTCTCTCTATTGATATGCCTCAGGCAGCCTTTAGATCAGGCTTGGATTTGGGTTCCGCTCATCACGAGGTCTGGTCCTCCATCCAAGGATCAGTAGATCAAATATGTGCCACCGCGACCACCATTAATGCCTTGCCCCACCATGTCACCCATTAACAGAAGGGGAATTTATGATTGTCTTACCCAAAGTAGACACTGATGACGCATCTATCTCCAAACTAGCGGAAGATCTGGTTACCAATCCTGTTGTAACCCCTGGGTCCGAGTTGGCCAATACAGAGTCACCTTAAATGAATCTGTTATGGCTCAGATGGAGGAAGTCGTTTCCCCCACCCTCATACTCCCAATCTTCACTCTGGAGAAACCCCCCTGACCATAACCCCAATATGCCAGTTATTTCTTTAGTCACAAAAGAGTCGGACAAATCTTCCAATAAACAAAACTTTGCTTATTTTCTATTGCCCATGAAGATTGGTGTCAGCTTGCACCATGTTTCTTTTGAGGCCCTGGTGGATACCAGAGCTGCAGGGAAGTTAATGAGTGTTGAGTTGGCTCAGCAATTGGAACTTGGAATGGAGGCGGGTCCCTCGGTGATTGTGGCCTCATCTGCTTCTCAGACCTCATATGTTGTTTGCCAACCGGTACTTTTTTCAATTCACCAGTTCAGCTTCTGCGATTGATTTTTGGACATGCTGAACCTAGTGTTTCTGGTAATCTTAGGTGTGGGGTGGTGGCGCCAACAACATGTTAAGATTCACTTGGAGTCTCATACGTTGTCATTTGCTAACGAACATCTGGAGGGAGAATTGGTCTTGATTGAAACCCTTAAGAAGACACAAGGAACCAGCTCTATCTCTTCCTTAGTCACTTCTGCGGGCATTCCGGCTGATTATCCTGGGAGCTTAATGCGCTATTGGAGAATCTTTGACTTGGAAAAGGCAGATCGTCTGCCTCTGCACACTAGGTTTGATTGCGGGTTTTGAACAACTGTGCAGTTGGTGAATATCAACTGCCCGTTGTATCCCCATACAGCGGAGGAAGAAGTTGCACTCAATACCTGGTTGGATGATATGCTAAAAAAAAGGGTGGTTTTTCAAGGAGACTTTGCCCGTCGCCTCCCCCATTGTCTTCACTAGAAAGGCGGATGGTTCTCTTCGTCCCTGCGTAGATTACATCCATTTAAACAAAACAATGGTTACTGATCCCTACCCCCTGCCTCTGGAGCAGATGATCAGCCAGGCAAAAACCAAATCCCGTGTGTTCTCTAAGCTGGATCTGGTGAACACTTTCAACCAAATTTTGGTAATGAAAGGGCAGGAATGGTTAACAGCAATCTGGATGAAGCGCGGCATTTTCCAATTCCGTGTAATGCCCTTTGGGCTGAAAAATGCTCCCACTATGTACAATGTATGATCAATAATGTACTAGGCGATCTTCAGTTTACCTTTGCAGTTGCATACATTGATGATATCCTGGTGCAATCCCTGACTCCCAAACAACATGCTACTGACTTGGAAGCAGTGGTGGCCACCTTGCATAAGGCAGGCTTGTTTGTCAAGCCTTCCAAGTGTGAGTTTTATAAGGAGGAGGTTACCTTCCTCAATAATCTCATCCTCAAGGATGGTTATGCAATCCCTCTCAACAAGTTAGACATGATCTGAGAATGGCCAACCCTGACTACACAGAAACAACTTTGGAGTTTCTTAGGAACCATCATTTTCCTAAAAAAAATTTCCCCAGCACTTTCCCAGCTGGCCGCACCACTCCTTTCCCTTACAGGGAAAAACGTACCGTTTTGCTGGATGCCCAAATGCCAGCAGGCGTTCAAATCAATCAAAGAGGTTTTCATGTCCCCACCCATTTTGAAGCATGCTGATCCCACTAAGCTGTATATTGTTGCATGTAATGCCTCATCATTAGCAGTGGGAGCAGTCTTGCTTCAGGACCATGATAGTTTAGAACATCCGGTTGCTTACTTTTCCCAGAAGTTCATGGCAACGGAGCAGTCATGGTCCATCTATGACAAGGAATTGGCTGCCATTGCGTGGTCATTAACTCATTAGCGGTATCTGTTGCAGGGTGCCCAACATGAATTGATGGTCTGCACGGATCACCAGGCTCTTTCATATTTTTGTAAGCCCCAAAGATTGGCATATTGGCAAGTCTGAACCTACTGGGACCTGTGCAGTTATAACTTTAAATACGAATTTGTAAAAGGGGCACTCAATGTGCTTCTTAATTTTCTAAGTCGCAGCCCTGCCCAATGTTCCTTATACCCGGAGGAAATGGACCTTATTACCATGATTCCTGCCAACCAAATTCTGTCAATCATCCCCCCATCGTCTCATCCATCTCTCTGACTCCAGACGCCCCACTAGTGGCTCAGGTTTTGGACAGCCAAATGGCTTGCCCTGAGGGCGTGGAGTTGGTTGAGCAGTTAGCTCACCCAAGTCACAAACATTCTCTATACTCCTTGGTGGAGGGACTCATTTACTTTTGGTCCTGCATCTGGGTTCCTCTCTCCTCTCAATTGGAAGTATTCCACGCACAACACAATCCCCTCATGGTCAGACATCCTGGCAACAAAAAATGCATTGATTTGATTAAGAGGACCTTCAATTGGGCAGGTCTGACAAAAGAGATTCTATCCTGGATCGCCGATTGTGTTACTTGCGCCAGGGCTAAGTTGGATCATTCAGGTAAAAATGGCCTCCTGCACCCCTTACAGCAGGCGGAGGGTCCATGGACATTGGTGTCCGTGGATTTATTGTTGAACTCCCCTGTTCTAATGGGTTCACAGCTGTGATGGTGGTGGTGGATTGCTTCATAAAATTTTCCCTTTTTATACCTTGTAATTTTGTCATTATGTTGGAAGGAACTTCCCGCCTTTTTGTACGCCAAATGTTCTTTATGTTAGGTCTCCCCCAGGAGATCATCAGTGACTGTGGTTCCCAGTTCACCGCGCGATTTTGGAGTGAACTTATATAGATTCTGAAAATATCCCCCTGTAACTCCACGGCGTATCATCCCCATTCCAACGGATAGACCAAGCGGGTTAATCAAGTCCTTGAACAGTACCTGCGCTGCTATGCTGCAGCTGTGCAGGATACTTGGGCAAATGATCTTCCTCTCGCTCAATTTGCTTACAATAATGGGACCCATGCATCCATGGGGTTTTCCACCTTCAAAGCAACGTTGGGTTACAACCCTTCATTTTTGGTCAGGCCATGCTTGCGCCCAGAGGTCCAGGCAGCCACGGATCACGCTGCTCACATCATATTGACTCAAGCCTTAGTGCAGGAACACCCTACTAAAGCCATAGATGACTACAGATGGTTCACAGATTGTAAGTGCCTTCTGGGTCATGATTTTACGGTGGGATCCTACACCATTCTTAATACCCGTCATTTAAAGATTCAAGCCCCTCCCCATAAATTTGCTAGTAAACGCTCAGGTCCCCATTTGGTGGAGGAGGTACTGGGGAATGGAGCGTTATGATTGAAGCTCTCTGCGCATTGGAAGCAACATCCTGTTTCCATATTTCCCAGTTATCGCCCTTCAAGGGTACAATCCCTATGGAGCCAGAACTGATTGTCATTGATAATGGGGAAGAGGCCGAGGTAGAGGCTATCCTAGCATCATGTAAATCCTGATGTTTGGTACAATATCTCATGGCCTGGAAAGGGTATCTGGCCTATGAAAACAGTTTGGTCAAGGCGTGCAATTGCGCAAATTGCATGACCCTGGTTGAAGCATTCCACACATCCCACCCCAATGCTCCCCATCCCCCCCAAAAGATTGCAATGATTATGGCGATCAAGTTACCCAAGGCGCACAAGAATGTGGCTCTTGTACAGTTTCCCGGTGGTGGGGCCCTTCCCTTGGGAAAAAAAGGGTAATGTAAGTCCTGGGGAACGCCCTCTGGCCGTTGATAGGGCCATCTTATTCCCAAGTTTGAAGACATCAAAGAGGATGGCAGTACCCCTTGTTACTCAGGGTGATCTCACTCACATAGTAGATGAGCGCTGGGTAACAGCTCTTCCACTTTGGATCCCACCCCCAGTATCCACACTTACCTTGGCAGAACTGTTATGGGGAATCTGCAATATTTGCGCTGAGATTATTGAATTGAGATCAACCAAATTTAATTTGAGGGGTAATCTGGCCGATGCACGGATCTCAAATGGCCTGAAAAGCATAGAGACTGAGTTATTATCTGGAACGCCCAATGGTTACAATTCCATTAATGGGTCAAATGAACAAACCCCCTCCCTACCAAAGTCATTGGGGATCATCCTCGATGGGCAGGCTATAGCATCAGATGCCATCAATGAGGGTTTGAAGTCCCCATTGATAATTTGGGCATTTCATCTGATGTGATGCCACTGACCAAATGAATGGCCCAGCAACTGAGCATGGGCAGGTTGGGCATCCTGAACCTGTTCCCAACCAAATGGACCTGTCCCTATGTGGGGTGGCCTTGGGGGATTCCTGTCACTTGGTGGTCCAAACGCTGTTGTGCCAACCATCAGAAACGTAGCTGAGCCTTAGTTCAGATGTTCGAGGTTGAACTGACAGCAACTTGGCCCACCGCCAAATTTTTTGATGTCAGTTCTCAAGGAATAAACTTGCTATTCCCAAATAATTCTCCAGTTAGGTCAAAATTGAGGGTTCCAATCCCAGCTTGTCAATAACCCGATTGACCACTATTTAACCAGTTGCATAGCACTGAGAAAATTGTCAGTTTATTTTCTTCCTTTTCCTTCAATAAAAATTTTGCCAAAAAACCAAACAATTTTTTTATTATATTATTCCTTCTGACCGCATCCCTGATGGCGTTTCCCTGGTGGCCTGTCAGTCCATATACTGGATGGGCTCTACCAGTACTCTTGGTCACTATGGCCCCCTCTGTCATTGCTTGGATTTAGCAAGTCCAATACTTTTGGCTCTACAAACCCATTATTGTGAACTTCCAGTACCAGTACATGGGAAACTTGTGGCCTTATGTCCACCAATTGCAAGAGAGAATCCATCTTCTTGCCGCCCTAGTTGAAATGACCCCATATGCCAAGGAACTCATCAAAACTATCTCTGTGATCCCACCCCCTGCAGCAAGGCCCCCTGGGTTGGGAGTGGGCTCACTGTGGTTTGGCGTCAGGATCATATTTACTGTTGTGCTGCACCAACACTTTGTCATTTCCCAATGCCTGGCTCCATATCAAGCCATTCAGTCGGCAATGCCTCTGGCATTCTGGCTTGCTTTTTGGGTGCTTACACATCACAACTGGCAGGCTGGTCTAAACTTCTTTTGCCATTTCCATGACAGTTATAGCAAAAAAACTCATTTAATATTAGTAATTAAATTGCTCAATATCTAATTTTAGTAGTTTATAAGTAGTTTGAGTTAAATTAATCTGAATCCTGGTACTATTTTACGGATAAATATCTTAAATATATATAAACTAAAATTAACATATTTACCCTAGTACCTGTTCTCTTATACAGCATAAAATTTTTTTTAAAGGTAAAAAACTCCTTTTTATTAGATAATACGACTTAATATTAGTTATTAGATGTATATTAAAAATTTAAGTGCAACAGTTACCTTCATTATGTTTGTAATTAGACAATATATAATTTGCTTATACATGTAAAATCTATTGTGTCATTAGTTAGTTTTTGTATCCACAATAAATTTTTCATTAGTTTTTTATTTCCACTTGATAAAACATTTAAACAATTTTAGAATTAAAGAAGAACTAAACAACTCCAAAAAACTGACAAACAGCAAATCACCAATGTCCTTGGCCTGACCGCCCACTGCTCCAAAAGTGGGGCTGTTGGAGATACAATTAAGATGACTAAAAGTACTCTAGATTGAGATCTAATATCTCATTCTAATAAGACAGAGAAATTTTAAATGAATATTTCTGATTTTCAATTTGACCAAAGGAAGACTATTCAGAGTTATTGACCTCCTACAATGGGTGAATCTAATCAACCCAAAGAAGCTCATTATTTTGGGATGGCCAAGCAAATTTGAAATGACTAATCATTTCAAAGGGGCTAGGCCTCATTAAAAAGGTTGATCGCATCTAATTAGAGCTCTATTAGATATGATTATCATGAATATTATAATAATAATGATAATCAACAATATTGGTCCTCTGGTAGGAAAGATCTTACCTCGGGTGGATCAAAGAAATCCTCGCGAAGAACCACATTTTCCCTATAACTATCTCTGGTTTTTAATTAATAAAGTACCTCAATTCTCATCTTGCGTAGTTT
>JAKSZP010004359.1:0-82402 GCA_022478985.1 Massospora cicadina
GAGGTCTTCTGTTTGAGCTAATAAAGAAAGATGCCATGTTCAAATGGACGGAATGACATCAATGTGCCTTCAATACACTTCAAATGGCATTAGTTAGTGCGCTGGTGTTGCACTATCCTAATTTATAAAAGGAATTTATAGTGAAAATGGATGCATCACTTTCCGCTGTTGGGGCAGTCCTGTCTCAGAAGGATGATGAGGGAGACGAGCACCCTGTGGCATACTGTAGTCATAGCTTGAATTGCCATAACAGAATTACACTGTAACCAAGCGGGAGTGTTTAGTGGTGATATATGCATATAAACAGTTTTGAGTCTACTTGCATGAAGTAAAGTTTAAAGTCATGATAGATCATGCATTGTTGCGCTGGTTGCAGAATTTGAGAGAGCCTGAGGGGCGACTAGCCCAATGGTCTCTTAAGCTTCAAGTTTATGACTTTGAGATTCTATACTGACTGGGAGCAAAACACCAAAACGCCAATTGCTTATCAAGATTGCTGACAATTGCAGTTATGGCAGATTTAAGCAATATAATGTTTGACAAAATGCTCAGCGGAAAGTACAATGATGAGCCACCTCAATTTATCAAGTTACTAGATGGACTCAGGTCCAACATGTTCCTAAGAAATGGGGAATTGTATAAGCGTATAGGGGACGTTACCATGAATATCCCAAGGCCTTCCACCCACTCAAATATTATTATGAGTGCACATCAAGCAGTTGGCCATGGCGGAGTCCAGAAAACTCTTGATTTGTTAAAACCTCAGTATTATTGGGAAAGCATGCAATATGATGTGCTTGAGACCCTGTCTTGCTGCCACCAGTGCCAGGTGGAGAAGCTGTTCCATCAGAAGACTTCATACCAGTTGGTAAAACCTTGCTTTGCTTGGCATACAGTCTCTATTGATGTTGTGGGACCTCTGCTAACCGGAGCTAATTGGTCTAAGTATATCCTGGTGGCAATTGACCACTTGACCAGGTGGGTTGAGGCGCGAGCTATTTGGAATCTGGGGGCAGTTACTGTGGCTAAGTTTGTAATGGAATGCATCATACAGTGTCACGGCTGCCCACAGTTTATCCTTACCAACAATGGAACTAACTTCACCTCTCACATTTTACCTAAGCTCAACAAATTAATGGCCATCCACGGGGTCCTAACAACCCCATATCACCCTGAGTCCAACGGAATGGTTAAATGGGCTAATGGGACTCTAGTGAATATACTCCAGAAGTTGGTTACAGATAGACCCTCTGATTGGAGTACCCTTCTTTCTACCGCGGTGTTCACATATAATATAAGTTACCATTCTGCCACAGGGAAGAGCCCCTTCCAATTGCTTTATGGGCGGCACCCCACTCTGCCTGCACTGCTATATGCCTGTGTAGATGAAACTGGTGGAATGGATCCGCAACAATATTTAACCACCCTTACAAATATGCTGATTAAGTTACAAACTGAAGCGTACTCAATCAGCTTGGCCAAGAAAATCAAAAACCAGGCCGCTGACCAAGTATGGCGCAGTGGCCTAGCCCAGTTCAAAGACGGGGATATGGTGCTATTCCATGATCAGCACGGGTTTGGGTGATAGCACAAGCTTGCAAATATTTGGATTGGGCCATTTGAGATAATAGAAAAAATGAGAGTTGATGCTTATACTATCAAGGATCCTGCAAGTGGCCAGATTATAAATTGGGTGCATGCAAAATTCCTTCAGGCATATAAGCAGTAATATAGCTACTCTAAAAATGGAAAAAAAGTAAAATAGTGAAAGTCATAAAAATATAAATCTATATGTGTAGAGCTAATGAGTTTATTATTTTAATTGGGGTTGTCCCTTGAGATCTTTCACTTTGCTGTCTTCACCTTTCTTTCTTTTTTTGGCTTCTTGAAGTGTTCCTTTTGTTTTTATTGATGGGACCTTTGTTTCTTCTTCCGCTGCTTCAGGCGTGCCATAGTTTCTATGGGATCAACTGGGGTTGGGGGTGAAGGTGAAGGCTGCCAAGGTAGAGCTAGGGGGCTGACGTCCGCCCCAGGGCCACTGCGCTAGGCTGAAGAGGGGAGGTCAGTGTGATGGGACTAAAAGAGGAGGACGGACTGGGATACAGGGTAACAGGCGAGGAGGTGAGAGTTCAGCTGGTTGATTGAGTTAAAACCGTTCCTGCCCCATGAGGAGCAGAGCTTGCAACCACATGTATTGATGCTCCCAGGAAATTAACAAGTACGCCAACAGAGGGGGCCAGAGTCACAAGGGTAGACGAGCAAGCAGGTGAATGCCAGCTCAAGGGGAAAAGGCTGCACCCAGGGCCAGGCAATATACAAGGAAGACCTCCATGCTTGGATATGCTATTGGAAAAGGAGCAGTTGTGGTGAATGCCACTCACCAGGCCCACTCAAGGGCTGTCCGGTGCTGCTCTATTCCTGAACCTAAAGCGGTTTCAGGATGCAAAATTAAGTTACCTAAGAGCGCCATGATGGGAAGGTACTGCGATGGATTGTTGGCGCTGAGGGCGGTGAATGCTGCAGTGACCCCAGAGTGAAGGCGAGCTAATCAGTTGTTGCAGAAGTTTACCCCTAAAGACTGGAAGTGGGTAGGAGCACTGGGAAAGGACCCTGACCAGCAGGCTATTACCCACTGCACAAAGAACAGAATCCGCTGAACAGATAGAGCCACGGGATGGGGCTCAGCAGGAGATGGAAGCACTAGGTGACTAAAGCCGCTCACCAGGAGCTGGGCTGCTTTGTTATATGAAGACCCTCAGCTCCGCTCCCCTCCCCAGCGTAGCTGGCCCATGATGTCCCCAAAGGGGGCGCGCCAGGAAGCCAAATGACTGATGAATTTGGGAAGAATCTCTTACTGGGTTAGCACAGTTGTGAGGTCCACGTCAGCCTCATCCTCATCAGTTGGGGGAAAAAGGGAACTGGGGAAGAGGGATATGGCCTGGGTCAGGTAACTCTGCACCAAGCCACAAATGGTAGAAGAAAGTGAACTCACGGACTTGCAAATGTTGGCATGGAATGGTTTGCATAGCAATTGCAGGAAAAAGAGGTGTACAGCTTATCATCCAGTCAAAGGGGGGGTAATGTTGAGAATCTATATGACTGGATGACAAGCCACCATTATGATCACGCGGATCATTGGAGGAATTCCACCGAAGGAACAATGGACAGAACTGCTGAGGATGTTTCAGAGCTATAAGTGATTGATTGCTTAGGGTGAGGCGGTATTGGGTCATAATGGGTCTTATCAGATTGCCTTTAAAATAGGGCAATAAGGCAATGTTGACATTCAACAAAAGATATATTGGATCGCCTCAAATCAAGGCAATAAAGAATTGAAGAACAACAAGCTGAAACCAATGAAAAGATGGTGACATGAATAAACTAAGCAGAAGGGTCAATACCAACTGAAGTTGCTGGGATATCGGTGAAATGAGGGGACTAGAGAAGTAGTCTTAAAGGTTTTCAAAAATAGAAGAAAAGGAGGAAGAAAGGAGCGGACTAGAAGAAGATCCGCTGACTTATTATATTTTAAATAAAAGAAGTGTTTGGGGGAATTTCTCCAGTTTTATTATAAATTAAGTGTTTACAAGTGTATCAAGGAACCGGTGATCATCATATTGTCCATTCCAATTGCTCCATGGGTGAAACCCTGTGCAAAAACCCTTTAGCGGGTACATACAGAATTGCTGAGACTCAACAGGGGACAACTTAATTTTTCTATAAGCTTTGATGATACAACATTTACAGGGAATCCGGTGTCAAGAATAGCAATGACTTGTACTCCATTGACAACAACCTCCACTTTTGTTAAAGTTTCACCCAAGTTGGGGGGAAGAGAGAGGACCTCCTTCAGCTAAAGTGTAAAAAAAGGCGTTTATTAGTTTTAGGGAATTTATCCCAGATAGACTGCAGTGTATACACACTCTGAGTAGGTCAGATCATCATGGCAATGATCTGGTCAGCGTTGATGGAAGTATCAATAATCTCCAGACCTCTCAGCACCTGATAAAGGTATGTTTTGTGGGGTATCCTAGTCATATCCACTCTTTCTAGGTTCAATCAGTCAGGTACCTCCACTTTACCTGGGGCTCCTAGGACATAGTGACTGAAATCTTCACAACCCCCTTCATTTTTGTCATCAGAGGGATTCTCAATGCACGTCAATGACTCCATTGGTTGAGAGGTAGGGTCAGAGCTTCCCTTGTTGCAGGGGAGGTCCTGGGAGCGCTCAGTTACTTGGGTAACTTTTTGAGGAGATGCTGTGATAGATACATCTCTACATTTAACCTTTGATGCAGGGGGTTTGGGCTGCCCCATGGCTACAGGTTTTGAGCTAGAGATGGTAGGAAAAGATACCAAGGGTGATAGCATTGTAGAAGTGGAGGCTTCAACTATGCCAGTTTTGGGTCAATCAGCAGCTGGGTGCTTTAGGGAAACAGGTGGTTTAGCATCTGTAACCTGGACATTTAACCCATTATTAGTGGGGGCAATTTGCACCTAATTAAGGGGTTTAGGATGAAGAGCAGGCTTTAAAACCACTTGAAAAGACCGCTCTGAAGAAAAAGATGAGCAAGGCAAAGGGATGACAGCTTTCCCCAATTGAGCTTTTTGAACAGAAGACAAAGGGGAGTACTGCCCCATCACAGCCATGATATTTGGGCTATCCTCACATGGTGGAGGAGCCTCTTGTCACTTCAGCTTTGTGTAAAAAGGGTTCCAGAGGGAGATAACCATTATAGTGACTAAAGAGGTTAAAGTAGATTCTTCTTATAGCATTTTGCTTAAGTTCAAGTTCATGAAAATCAGCCACTGCTAGCAGAGCCTCTTTGATATCCCATACAGTTTGGAAGGTGCGCTTGACTGCAGAGATATGCATTTCTAAATGGGGATGAGATGCCAAGATAACCATGATATCAGCAATGGCATCATCTAGAGATAGCAGTTTAACATGCAACAGAGGTTGAGCTTTGCTATATCTTTACTCAACAAAAGAGGGGATATATTCTTTCTCTTGCAGGTTAAAGCACATAAAGGCCTGTTTTTGTCATTGTAAACTATGTAGGGAGCCAAATTCGTCAATCAATGCTTGTTTAACCTCCACTTATGTGGTAAGTGTGGCCATATGAGGAACCATGATTTCCTGAGCCATCTGACTCAAGCAGGGAAGGATATACTTGGTTTTTTGATGGTCAGTTGCACCTTCTATCACAGATTCATAAACATAAAGTAAGGAGGCAATACTGCCCTCACCAGGTGTGAACTTGTCCCTGAATGGAGGTTTGAGAATGATAGGGGAGGGTCCATAAGGGCCTTGTGAGGAGTGCTGTTTAAGCCTTTTGAGGTGAGACAAAGCACTGGCTAGTTATTGCTCTAAAGCAGAAAGCCTTGGTTCCAGGATAGTTATCATTTTTAAACAGTTTTTGGTGGTATGCATGGTCTCTGTAGTGAGCACCACTTGTTGGATTTTAGAAGGTTATTAGGCTTGCTAGTGCATTAAGGGACTAAATTCCAATAATTAGGGGTTGAAACCACTTGATGATAAAAAATAAATAAACACTAAAATACTAGAAAGTTATATTTTTGTATATTTATTAGTAGCTGTGGTGGGTAAGAAAATGAACTTTTTTCATAAGTTGATACTTAGTATTCAAAGTGTTGATGCTCAAAGTTCAGATTGCTTAGTAAATTCCAAATTTGGTAATATGGGCAGTAGACCTATCAGATCATTTAAAACTCACCTTACTTCAGAAAACAGCTGATGGAAGGTGATGACAGATAGTTTAGATATGTGAGGTAGGGTTTTGATATGTTTTATAAATCATTTGATGGGAAAATTTTTACACTTGTTTGGACCCCTTCTGACCCTATAAAAGGGCTGATCTCTATGATGTAGGCTGTACCAAAATAGTGGTGGCCTGAGAGGAGCCTCTGATGAGCCCCCCAAATTTGGCTGACAATTTGGTGCAATCCAACCACCTAAACTCTTTTTGTTTGCCCAAAAATTATTAAAAGTGTTACCCCTGATTTGAGGGGTTTTACTGGGAATTGACCAGGGTCTTTTAGCCAATTTTTCAGTATTTACCTCCAAACCATTCTTTTCTATACATTGGACTTATAATTATCTGACACTTAGGATTATCAATAATACTAGTTATTGATGGAAAGCATTTGTAATGTGGTATTTGGCCTATAATATCTGAATTGGCATGGTGAGGATAAAACTCCATAAGCAAGAAGAGGAAGATGAGGGCAAATAGCATTGTTGTTACTTTATAGAAAACCTGTGAGCAGGCTTTTATACCTGATCAATAGGAAATTTTCAAAAGGAAAGGGAATTTTGGGGTCCCAGAGGGAAAGCAGATGAAAATGAATATATGGCTGCAGGATGAGACAAGGGAGGGGGCATCTGCTGATAGATTGATGATCTTGACAGTTTCACAATTTGATTTTGGGCAAGTGGTTGGTGGTTTTTAGTTGATTTGATAGGTTCATTTAGTTTGACTAAGTGGTGATAGTTTTTGGATGATTCAATAGATTCAATGGATTCAATAGGTTCAGCTAAAGGGTAGTAGCTAATTGGTTGATTTAATAAATTAATATGGCTTTACCAAGCAGTTGTGATTGGTTGATTTGATATTTAATAAAATTTTGGATAAGCGGTTTGGTAGTTATCTGTAATATAAAGGCTAAAAAGTCGATTAGAACCGTCTGGTAAATTAAATACCGTAGCAAAGCATGGGTATCTGGAGGCTAGTAGACAAGTGATGGCTAAGTTTCAATTCAAATTATATTGTCAAATGACTTCCACAGTTTATGCTGTGCTGCTCAAGATAGGAGGTTGAATAATCTGCTTACTTTTCAAACTAAATTGTTTCCTTGTTTTTACTTTACTACACTTGTTTTCATAATAAATAAATGATTGTACCCGTTCGCTGCTTTTCATGTGGCAAGGTTGTTGGCAACGTTTGGGATCAATATTTAGCCTTAACTCAAAGTGGCTATGATAAAGGGTATGCTTTGTTATAGTCTATTTTAAATATTATAATTTAGAGATGCCATGACCTTTTGTGGTCTTAAGAGATATTGCTGCAGGAGAATGATTTTAACTCATGTCGATTTAATTGAGAAACTATTACTATATAATCGTAGGATTTCTTTGTTATTTTAACTAAAATTTCTAGCTTATGAGCATAACGAGAGGGCTAAACGTAACTCGATGACTCATCACTAGAACATTCTCTTATAACGGACTGTAATAAGCTGCAACTCATTTTACTTTATAGCGCTCATTTTTAACAGTAAAAATAAAACCAGTAGCATGTTACTGATTTTGTGAGTATAAATGCACTCTATTTAACTGAGGTAAGTATTAAAAGATACCAAACTGATAATAAAAGAGATAATCTGTTGAACTAAAGGCCATATCTTTGCTAAGAAGTTTGAACAGAGCTGTTGCAAGTTTAATTTGCAGAGACTATGTATATTTATACAGAACTAGCTGAATTAAATTTTCTGATAAAAAGATATACTTTTTATAAATAGATTTAAAAAAGTTTATCGGTTTTTTGAGTATAACACTTAATTCTGTCTATCTTTGGTTTTATTATTTGAAAGAAATATTTTTGAATTAAAGATTGCAAAAATAAGTATATTTTTTGTTTTTAAGTATATTTTTTATTCATTTAAAATAGCCTAAAGAAATCATTGCTTTGAATAATTTGTAATTATTCTTGCCAAAGCATATTTTTGCTTCGAAAAAATGCAAGGGTTTAATTTTATTATAATGAAAAAGTTAAAGGATTGATATCAAATTTTTTGCCCTTATTTACCCTTTGGGTCGTGATTTTTCATTTTAGCATATTAATTGTATACTTATAGTGATTTCTATTAACAAGATTGAGGCTGCTATTTTTAGCGGGTACTATACATAGTGTATAATATTTTGTTTAAATTACTTTTTTGTCAGTACAAAAGCATCTATATATTTGCATTTTTACTGTTTTGTTTGAGATTTAAATACAGATTGCGATTTTTTATGATAAGCTAAAAAATTAATAAATAGTATATTTGTACAATCTTACTAAAATTTATTTAAAGTCTTTAGATAAAACATAAATTGTCATATCATGAATAAAAATAAATTCATTTTAGGCTTTATCTTATAAACTCAGTTTGCTCTTTAAAGTTGGTTTCTAATAGAAAATTATAAATTATGTAAATTTATAAATTAATCTATCTTACTACTAATATTTTTTACTGATGAATAAAAAATTGAAGTTTGTGAATACAAGGAAAATTTTTGATGGTTTCTTGCTATAAAAATTTCAACATTAGCAGTATAAATCATTTTTTTACTAGTATAGATATCAAGTAATACTTTTACTTTTTATAAGCATAAAATGTATTATAAAGCAAAAACTATTATTTAAAAACATTTTTATATTAATATAGAAAAGATATTTTTGTTTACAAAATAGCTTAGAATTTATAATAGTTTGTATAGCTTAATTGGCGGATATATAATCTAACAATATAGTGTAGTGAATTTTAACCCTAGCTTATATTTTAGATATTATTATAGATTAAATTTTTATCAATCAAAAATTAATGAGTTTATAACTTGTATATAGAAATGCAAATGGTATAAACGTAGTTCAGACTACTAAAATGTAAAAAAATAATCATTTTTATGCACTATATCAAAACTGCACTAATAAAGAAGGCAGTATTTAGATCTGTTTTTTTTAGTACTAGATTTAGATCTGTTTTTCCATTATTTTTTACGCTTATAGATTTTAGCAATATTTTACTTAAAATAGAAAAAATATAAAAAATGTTTAATATAGCCTAAAGAATACATTAGTGTCTTAAAGAAAGTTAGTGAAAATGAATTTTCTACTAAGATATGAACAAAACAATGGAATGGTCATATATCAAATTGTTTGATTTTTCTAATTTTGATTTATGACATACATATAAAATAAATAAACTTTTTAGCCCAATAAGAGCCTCAGCACATAACCAAGAGATAGCTGATATGAACCTAGTTGCAGCAATTTTTGGTCCAACTTTTGACATAATATGTATTTTATAGATTTTTTTGTCAAATGATCATATTTTAAGTTTAATTAATATTTAATTTTGATATAATTTTATATAAGATCCTATAAAACAAACAAAAATCCTTTTTATAGTTTAAAATCAATTAGACTAAAATGTTATATGAATCAAAGTTTTTAACCCGTTTATTTTAAATAAAGCTGACATTTAGTATTTAAATTAATAATGTATTTTAGATACTATACCAAGCATTAAATAGCCAGTATATGGTCAAGCTATTCAAATAAAATTAATTATGAAGATTTTGATTACTTTTTTGAAATGCTATCATTAATCAGTTTTAGAAAGGGTGCCCCATAGGTAGAGTATGAACTCAATGACCATTGCATCTTAAGTTTGATCCTAATAGATGAACTTTAAGTACAGGATGGTTTATGACTTTGTTGGTGTTGCGCTACAATGTCCTAGACCAAGATATTGAATACAAGGTAGTCCATGAAATTTATGGCCTATTAGAATACTGCACATGGAGGTTTACCAAAATTTATCCTCATTTCTTATTAATTTTGATTTTCTCATTTTTCTTATTAATTGAGATGGTATTATCCCAGGTCACCACACCAAAAAATGAAAAACCAATTAGTTAGTTTGTTACAGATAGTTTTATTTTACTTAATACTGATTAGCCTAAAAAGGATAAGTAAAAGAGTTCTAGAATCTCTTAAAACTCCCTTTATGGTCTTTTATAATCTTTCCAAGGTTATAAAGACATTATGAGTAATGTCTTAAACCATTGAGCAAAATTTGGAGAAAATTTATGGGTTAGAAATTTAATTATTAGAAAAGAATGTATCCATAGACCCTACTATAGATAAAATCTCAAAACATGATCCTCAAAAAATGACCAAATTTAGAAACCAATCTCAAAGTTATGTATGTAAAGTTCAGCTTAAATTTAACTTGGGTTCCAAGCAACCCCATTGGAATCCAATAACTTGATTTTTTAATATGTTTCCCTCACTTTTCAAGTATATCAACCAGAATATAATCAGACTCCAAATACAGATTTTTATAATTTTTGGTTTAATTGGATATATAAACTTTACATTTTACAGTTTAATAAACTGTTTTTAAATTATTGCAAGGTACTTGGCATCACAAAACTTTTTGCTCAAACTTAATGGCTTGGATAAATTTTTTTGGTGTTTGCACGTTGCCAAGCTTGCAATGATTTGACAAAAATTCATCAAGATTCTTACTTTGGCATATACTTCCTAGACTATTTAGGACCCTTTTACACCCTTTTTATTTGTAAAAAGATATTGGGAACCCCTGTATAACTATCTGGGATGCTGCATTCTAATAAACTTCAGATGCCTTAATATTTCTAGCTCTAGACTCAAAGGGTCTTCTTGCTATAATTTCTAAAAGTTTAGTTTCCCTGACTGTCAGGAAGTTGATATGACTGGACAATACACTACCCATACCGGTGGATCAGAGGGGGATTGAGATGATTTTTGAGATTTACAAAAAAGGGTATTCAAATTTTAATTGAGAAAAAAGATGACTATTTGGCAAACCAAGGGGAATTATGCTGAGATTTGATACAATTGGGAGTATCTAGTAAAGGGAAGGTGAATAGAGGACTACCAAGCTGGATGCATCCTCAGCTTGGGTAACTGAGATATAAAGATTCACATGGAAGATTGAGAAGGAGGTCTTTTCCCAGTGATAAGTGATTGCAGATAAGTTTGCAATCTATATTAAATAAAGGTCAAAATAAGGGGTGATAGCTCTGTACATAGTTTATTGAGTTTTATTAGGAAGTTGGCAATCCTCATATTGTCCAATTTGGTTGCTCAGTGGCTAATACCCTGACCAAACTGACTCAGTGGAATTGAGCCTGGATACCAAGAATTTATAGTGGTGCTCACTACAGGGGGCCACTGGTCAACTGTAGTCATTCAACAATAGGATATGATGATGAGCCCTCATTTGTTCTGATATAATTTGATTGGGTTCCAAGCATGGTATGCGGAAGAAGTACAAGAGGCACCTAAAAATGAACCAAAATTCTTTACTGTGACTGAACCAGGGTATGATGAAGTTATGATCAATTTGCAAATAAAGAATTTCCCTGAGCTGACAACCAACCAACAAGGACACCCCACAAATGTGACTCCTCAGCAGTTGCAGAATATCATGGAGTTGCTGTTGCATGGATATTGCTTATACAAAGATGAGGCTGGAAAAAACGCCCTGAGTTTATTCTATAACCAATGAGACCAAGAAAATTGGTATGCCCTGTACATATCTTATTTGGATGCAACTACAATGGGGTTGGCTCGCCACCTTGGTACCCACAGAATCAAGAAATATCTAGTTGCTTATATGCAACCATCAATTCACCAGCTACTGCATGTGCTGGCTCACCACAATATAGAAATTGGAGATGTATTGCAGTTTGCTTGGGTACAACAAAATAATACTCACCTCTTGATTGACCACCTTGATTGTTTGTTTTCAGAAAGTACAAGGGGTGCTGGTACAGATGGACCATAATGTGGGGGACGTCCGCCATCAATTGGACCTTTTGGTACCACAATTAAATTTAGAACTACCTCAAGTAATAAGAGAACTCCTGGATCAGCATGGCCTATCGGTGGAGTGGATTTAGGATGTAACAATGTTGGGAAATAATACCAAGCACTTTATGATGGAGCTAGCTGAATGGGCGGAAGCTCTTGAAGCTGTGATTGCCCAGCTTAGGGAAAAATGACACTGATGGAATGTCAAGTGGCGGACCAAGTCCGCTCTTTGTTAGCTGAATTAAACCTTGCATCAAATGGAGTACCCAGAAAATGGCAGATAACACACTTATCCTTTGGTCAACATCTCCTGAATATCTCCAGCTTATTCATTGGGTTATGCAACTAGAAGTTGTTAGTCAGGCTGAGCGCCAATGAGCCTTTCCTCTTCCAATTGGTGAGACAAGAGAGTATGCAGACATGCAAGGACACCTTGATACCCTTTGACGGGCCAACAAGGAATTGGTACAGGAACAAGACTCCCTCATTAACCAAATAAATGATGCCAATCAACAAGCAGATAACGTTAGCTGGCAACAAACCTGCCTGCAGAACACAATTGAAGAGGTCCTCTCATGATTACAAGCTATGGAATTGAAACTTAAGGTTGAGAGGGAATTCCACCAGGAGTTGCAACATCATTATGAAATGCTGCAACAGGAGTTTCAGGATGGACAGTGTAAATGCTATTCAGTTAAAGCGGAGCAGTTGATCAACAAACAGTTTGTGGTGTATGCCAGAGACAGGGGAAAAGGGGCAGTTAGTGGTAATTAAGGGTAAGAATGCTATGGATCAGCAAATGAATATCCTTCAGGTGGTATGATGGACCCCCCGCACAACGCCACTTCTTCTAAGTCCTTTTTGACAGATTTGAGTCAATCCAGCCAGCTGTATGATAACGCACAAAGGGATAGTTCCCATAGTCACTCTGCAACCAATTTGCCTGCTCCTTGTGGCAGGAACCTAAAGCAAAGTGAAATTTTTTGAATCTAAAAATTACCTCCTTTCAGTCATGACAGAAATCTACATGGTTACTTTAAGCGTTTTGAATTTGCTGTGGAAGGGGCTACTGATTGACAAAAAGTGAAACTGTTGCTGTCTGCTTTAGATGTGGAAAGTGCTAATCAAGTTACCAGCTATCTTCCAAATAACTTGGTATCCTATGAAGAAGTTAAAGTGATTGTTCTCTGGCTGTTTTGGGGCGCTACCAAGATGGCCCAATGGAAAGCCAACTTTATGACTATACAGTTTCACCAAAACGAGACCCTGTTAGAATTTGCTGAGCGTTTTTCAATGGAAGCACATGTCCTACTTGGAGCTAACATTTTATCTGCTGAGGACGTTGGTATAGCAATGATGGCAGCTGTCAAACCACATTGGGAACTATGTAATGCTATGTCTCACATGTTGGATGGAGATGCCAGACTTATTCAAATTGTGAACACCTTACATTGACTCTATGCCACAATTAGCGCCCCCAACATAGACTGAAAAATCTCTGCTGCCTCCACTACAACCTCTTCAGGGTATAGGCCGCAGTGACTGGGTTATCAGCCGCTGGAATGCATTCATCCCTCATATGAGTCAGTGGACCCTTTTCAGCCCATGTACGCTTCACCAGTTCGTCCACAACCTTGGAACCATACTGGCAACTTCAGACCTGGTCCTTCCGCCACAAGCTATATATGTGAACCTTTTATGAACACTTGCTTCCAGTGCGGATGAAGAGGGCATTATGCGGGCAATTGCCCTAGCAAACCACAAGTGTATGCAATGCCAACTGCGAAAATTGAGCAGGGAAAAGCTCAAGCAGAGTGGAGATAGGGCGCTCTACCTCCGCTGAGTCCAATTAACTTGTCCCTAACAATTCCCAAATGTCTTTTCAGGTAGAATTTGAACCTCAATCAGATGATTTGTTATACCAGCAGCTTTTGTTGTATACCCCTGCTTCTGCTTCTGAGAGTAAAAGTTCACCCCATAGCCCCAAGTTCTGAAAAGACATGCAAAAGCCATATGCGTGGCAGATCTTGGAGCAGACCAGTACCAGCAACGCAGATCCCTTGACAAATGTCACCTCTTTAGTAGGGGTCGATGTGGCCATTCTGGTAGAGAAATTTGCTAGTGAGTATCCTCAGGTCAGCAAGAAAATCTCCTCCTTTTTGATAACACAAAGCCCTTGAATGTACAAGTAATCAACACTGATGGTTCTTCTTACTCAGAATGTACTTAATGCAACATTTTCATTCAAAACACAAAAATCCGCGCTATCATAGACACAGGAGCACCTGTAAACATAGTCTCCACCCAGTTAGTGGCTAAACTTATGTTGAAACCAGATGTGGACTACTGAGTAGTATATGGGACCATGGGAATGCATAGCACTGTGTCTGAAGGAGCATATAGCGCGTTTCCTTTATGATTTGGGTCAGTCCAGGTGTCTGCTCTGGCGGTGGTTTTTCCAAATAACAACTACAATATGTTAATTGGCGTGGCTTTTATGAGGAAATTTGGCATTGTGATAAATATGGCGGTGGAAACTCTTACTATTTTAGGCCAACAGATTCCTGTATATTTTTCCTCTTGTGGAATCCCAATGGATCCAGTCTGTTCTGGCCAAATCAATTTAGCATACAGCAACGGAGTGATTCCTGTTTGTTATTGATGACTGAGTTGGCAGACCAGGACCCTCCCCAACCAGATATACAAGTACAAAGGGATCCCACTTTGGGCAACGAGCACTTTGAGCCTACCATCTGGACACCAGTGCATAGTAGGGATTGGGCTTGAAATTGATGTCCCTAAAGGGCTTTATGGAGAAATCATGGCTCCTCACCAGCACTCTTGGTTTGATTCACATGTGGCTCCAGGGTTACTGCTACCTGGGAATAGGGAGGTGAAAGTGCTGCTAGTGAACTTACTTAAGAAGACAATAATGATCCAGCGGCACCAAGTGGTGGCTTACCTACACTTGGTTTCTATAGAGGAAGTTTATTATATTCATGATTTTAGTCTCAGGGAGATTCTTGGACTACTGGTAAGCTCATTGTTTGGCATACTGACCGTGGTTCCATGGGAAGTGCTCACAGGATTATAGGCGGAACAGCAAGATAAGGCTATGGCATTATTTGAAAAGTACCATGATAATTTTGCACATGATGATCATGATTTGGGGTGCGCTCAAAGGGTGGTACATCAGATAGATATGGGGGGATCACCCTCCCATTTTATTGCAACCTATTAGATGTTCAAAAGTGGTGGAAGAGGCTGTCTCAGATGAGGTGGATAAACTTATTGTGCAAGGAATGCTAGAGCCGTTAAACAGTCCATGGGAATCACCTGTGCTCATTGTAAAGAAAAAGGATGTCTTGAATTGGGTGGTTATTGACTATCATAAACTTAATAATGTAACAAAGAAGGATTCCTATCCTCTTCCATAGATTGACAACACGTTAGACCAATTGGGTGGGGTAAATTATTTTTCTGCCATGGATCTGATCTTGGGGTACTGGCAGATCGAATTGCCATTAGTGGAATGGGAGAAAGTGCAATCATCACCTTGAGAGGGTTGTTTCAGCCAACTCACATGCTGCAAAGGTTGTGTAATTCCCCAGCTACATTCCAGAGTGCCATGGATATGATTTTAGGTGATTTAAAGCTGTCCTGCGTCCTAGTTTACCTTGATGACATCAATGTGTTCTTGTGGATGTTTACAGAGCACATGGCTCACTTGGACAAGTGTTTCAGCGCCTTGCTGCCACTAATATCAAAATTAATCATTGGAAGTGCCATTTCTTTAAAGAACAACTGGAATACCTTATGTTTTTCATGGATTCAAATGGGTTTAAACTGCAGCTGGCTAAAGTGGAAGTGATAAGCAAGATGACTCGCCCAGGGAATAAGCGGGACATTCAGGTGTTTCTGGGGATGGTTGGTTATTACCAACAGTTCATTCCCAATTTCAGCTGCATCAGGGCCCCTCTTTTTAGTTGCTAAAGAAAAACGCTTCCTTTGATTGGATGAATGATGCCAGAATGCTTTCAATGTGTTGCAAACTGCATTAGCAAGCGCACCCATTTTGCAATATCCCAATTTTGACAAACAGTTCACAGTACAAATGGACACATCCCTCGCCGCTATAGGGGCAGTATTATCCCAGAAGGACGATGACGGCGTGGAGAATCCTGTTGCATTTTGTAGTTGAAGCTTGAACTATCATGAACAAAACTACACCATATCCAAGTGGGAGTGTTTAGTGGTGATCTACGCTTACAAAGAGTTTCAGGTATATTTGCATGGGGTAAGATTCCAAGTAGTGACAGATCACGCTTCCTTGCGCTGGCTACAGAATCTGTGTGAACTGGAAGGATGGCTCACACGTTGGGCTCTGAAGCTTCAAGCATATGATTTTGATATTTTACATTGGCTGGGAGCAAAACATCAAAATGCAGATTGTCTTTCTCAGTTGCCAACGGTTGCTATCATGGCAGATTTAGCTGACATAATGTACAAAAAGATGGTGGCGAACAAATACCAGGATGAGCCGCCGCAGATGATCAAGATGCTAGATGGACTCAGGGAGGATACTTTCATATGTGGGGAAGAACTATATAAGCAGATCAGAGACTCAATGCTGAGTTTCCCTAAACCTTCGGCCAGACCCTTGATTATTATGGATGCTCATCGGGCTGTAGGACATGGAGGATTGTGGAAAACGCTGGATTTTTTGCAACCCCAATATTACTGGAAGAGCATGCATTATGATATATTGGAAATGGTTAGCAGTTGCCATCAGTGACAAGTGGAAAAGCTTTCCATAAGAAAACCACATACCAGCTAGTTAAACCCTGGTTCGCCTGGCACACCATTTTCATTGATGTAGTGGGACCTCTGCCAACTAGCACCAGTCAATTCAAGTATATAATCGTTTCCATTGATCATCTGACCCAATGGGTGGAGGCCAGGGCTATTAGTGACTTGGGCGCGGTCACCACTGCCAAGTTTATTATGGAGTGTGTGATACAGCGGCACAGCTGCCCACAGTTCATTCTGATGGATAATGGAACCAACTTCACTTTGCATATTTTGCCAAAGTTGAACGAGTTGATGGTGATCTGTGGGGTTTTGACCACCCCCTATCATCCAGAATCAAATGGGATGGTGGAGCGAGTCAACGGAACCCTAATGAACATACTTCACAAATTGGTAAAGGATCGGCCCTCAGAATGAAGTTCCCTTCTACCTACTGCTGTGTTTGCTTATAATATCAGCTATCATTTGGCCACTGGTAAGAGCCCGTTTCAGTTGATGTATGGTCAACATCCAGCTTTTTGAGCCTTGCTTTATTCATGTGTAGAGGACACTGGTGGTGTGGATCCCCTTCAATATTTGAAGACTCTTATGGATACATTGATCAGGCTTCAAATGGAAGCCTACTCCACCAGTTTGGCCAAGAATATTCACAATCAGGCAGCCAATCAGAAGAGATAGAGCAGACTCCCACTGTTCGCTGTGGGGGACCATGTTTTATTCCATGACCAGCATTTATTTGGGCGGAAAAACAGGCTCTCCAACATCTGGGTCAGCCCATTCAAGATTATTGAGAAGACCAGTGTCAGGATTTCACCAAATTCGCATATCTCCAAAAAATACCCTTCCTCAATTCCTCTGACATTATCAGAAGGAGCGAGCAATCTATTGCAATCTATCAAAGCTAATGATCAATCAAATTCCAATAAACTGATTGAAGATTTGATCACGCAGAGAATAATTCACTCTGATAGATTACAAACCATAAAAAAGCCTATAGATATTCCCTTTTTTAAAAAAATTAGGTTTAGTTTAACCTGTATTTTCTTATTTACTTCATTACATTTTTGGAGAATCCGCCCAGTGTAACTTTGAGATACAACCTGCCCCATTGGAAGTGTAATTCAAAACTTCCAGACTGGTGCTCACTACAGGGGGCTCTCTGAGTTATGCACCAGTGACAACGTCTATCACCATGGATTCTCAATTTTCACCTGACAAAGCTCAAGGTCAAGAGCAAGGCAGTATTTTATGATGGGTCCCTTCAATTGGAGCCCAAATCTCAAGATTACCCTCCACGTTGGAATTTCAGGCCAACTTGGAATTCTATAATCCTAACTTAAGTTTTGCCTCAGACTTTCAAATGCCACCTGAGGCCTTGCAAAATATCATCAATCAATTAATTGAAGGGCTCTAATCCCTGGAATACATTCTACCTGATCTTGATCAAATGCAGTACCTTCTATATTGCAAGAAGTGATGCAAACCTCTCAAATGCCAGGGATTGGCTCCAAACAATATCTACAAATAACTTGTACATCCTGCATTATACCACTTGCTACCTGTAGTTGGAAGGCACCATCAAGGGATGCTCAATTTACTAGAAGGACTTCAATCCTTGAGTAATTATATTTCTGAGTTTTTCAAGTCAGCCTCCAAGTTTAGCTGAGATAATCATGATGCTATTATTAATAATTGAATTTCCCTCAATGAAGTACAACAGCAGCTCATTCAGTTTGAGCATGGGATATCAATTTTATTGATGTACAGTTTCCAAAAAAGGTTCAAGAGATCCAGAAGAAATGGAGAGAGGGTGTTTCCCAACTCTCTGAGCGTAGTCAATCAATGGAGGAAGAAATTAGAACCCATCTTTTTCAATTGGAATAATTGCACTCAGGAATTAGTTCAAGGTCAATAAAGTAGAGAAAACCTCTGGAAATATAGGTCCTCCTGGGGTAGAAGGACCTCGTGGGCCACCTGGAGGTGTAGGGCCTTGTGGACCTCCTGGAGCTGATGGGCCCCATGGACCCCCAGGTGCAGATGGACCTCGTGGACCTCCAGGCGCTGATGGTCATTCAGGATCTTATCAGCAAATTAACTCTCTCATGAACATGATGACCCACTTACATGAACAATTCTTTAAGGTGGCCAAAGAATGCAACCTAACCCCTGATGGGGTACCAATTGACCCCCTTTTGACTCTGCAGTCCAAGTCCAATGAATTGATCAATTTGGGAAAGTGGGCCAAGGACACTGATATCTTATTACATGCTTGTGAATCAAAAGGGGAATTGCTCTAAGCAAAAATCGAGACTCTGGAACTCAAGTACAATGTACAACAGGAACAGATTTTTGAGCTATCTCGTTGACTAGATGAGAAAGTAGGGCATGCAGACCTGAATCAATGGATTAACAAAATTCAGATGGAAGCTGTTGATCCTTAACCTCAATTTTCTTCTCAAGCTTCAGATTCTACCTCTTATGTGTCTACTCAATCTGAACAACCTGGAGTGCATGTTTTGACTACCAATGCTCCCCTGAGTTTCAAGCCAGTATTCAAGGACAAATACCCCCCAGGGGAAGGCAGTATTATCGCCTTTCTATATCTGTATGAAAAGGCATTAAGTGAGGCCACGAATCACCAAAATATGAATTACTTGCGCAATTGCCTTACTTGATTGGCTCAAAATATTATGGTTCCCCACTTTATGACTTGCTCTACTTGGGCTCAAGTCAAAGAAGCATTGATCAAAGAATTTGGAAGTGAGCAGGCCTTATCTTCACAAAAACAGGCCTTTATGGGAATACAGCCCCACTGAAATGAATCTATTAAGGACTTTGCTCATTGGTTCTATCAGGAAGCTTGATCTCTAGTAGCCTGTGGTCAATTAAACTTGGACGATGCAATAACTGCAGTTCTGTCAGCCTTTACTACTAGGACACAGATGCAAGTTTATCTGATCAGTGTCAAAAAGAATTTCCGAAGTATTTTGGATATTAAGGAGGCCTAATGGAAGTTGCCCCTCAATTCTCCAAAAACCCCAAGTTTATGAGTCTCCTAGACCTAGTCAGCCCAAAGTCTTTGACATGCCTGAGAACACTAGAGTGATCCAGTGTAATTACTGTCATCGCTACTTTCATACTGAGGATTATTGTTTTAAAAAGGAAGCATATGAAAAAAGAAAAGAGATAAGACCAATAAGATTCTTCACCTTGATAATGATGTGAGTGCGCAGCCAGAGCAGCAAAGTTCAATCGAGTGTAATAAAGATGACCATTCTTCTTATTCCTTGCCCTCCTTATTGGCATTATCCTCTCAGTTTGAAAGCACCATTACCCAAATTAATTTCTGAGTAAATAAAATTAATGCTAAGGCTATTATAGATACTGGATCCCCAGTGAATGTTGTCTCCTCCAAATTGGTCAAATGGATCAAGTTAACCCCCAATATTTCTCATTTATGAAGAATATGGCACCGCTGGCCCTCAGAGTACTCAGTCTATTGGAGCTTTTTCATCCATTCCTCTGAAAATTGGGAAATTAACTTTTAACATTCCAGCAATTGTGATCGATAATTTGAGTTATGACCTACTCTTGGGAACTCAATTTTTATGAGTTTTTTGATGGAATTTCAACTACCCTAACTCGTCATTGTCTCTCTTGGGGTATTGAGTTCCCTTACTTTTATCTGATCATGCTTCCACTTGACGTTGGTTATGTCTGCTAGAAGGAACTAAAAGGTCTTATTCACTTTAGTATCAGGTTGAAGATCCTCATGTAAAATTACCTCCTACCATGGCTGATATTGAAGAGGAAATGCCTATTTTTTCTCTTGAGAAATTAGTTATTCCACCAAAATTACAAGTGATCATCAATACTTCTTTGCACTTTTGATTTCCAAGGGGCATTTGCTACAAGTCCATGGCACTGTCAATCCTTCTGCCAAAGAACTCTTGCCTTGTCCTGGAATATTGGATTATGTTTATTCAGGCTCTTTATCTGTCTTACTAGCGAACCTTACTGATGTGCCAAAACTGGTAGATTGAGAGCTCCCAATTGCTTGTGTCAAGCTGTTACCCTTATCTTGTATCTATGATGTTAAACCATTTGGGAGTTTACAAGACTTTGGATTGGAGAGTGATCAGGAAATCCTTACTGTGGGACCTGCTATCAGAAAACATCTCTTTAAGGAACAGGAGAAATAAGTGCTTCAATTATTGGACAAATATTCTGACATTTTGCTAGGCATACTTACGATTTTGGGAAGATGAAAGGTGTAGTGCACACTGTTGAAACTGGTGATCACCTTCCTATCCGTGCAAAGCCCTATCATAAATCCAAAGTAGAAGAAGCCTAGGTTACTAAGGAGTTGAATCAATTGATAAAGGCTGGATTATTGAAACCCTCCAATAGTCCCTGGGCATCCCCATTGTTGTTGGTTAAGAAGAAAGATGGTTCTCGTTGAGTCATGATGGATTATTGTCAATTGAATGCTATTACCTGATGGGACTGTTATCCCTTACCTAAGATTAATAATTCTCTCAGATTGTTGGCTGGATCCACCTATTTTTCGGCCATGGACTTAGCCAGTGGATATTAGCAAATTGAACTGTCTCCAGAAGATCGTGCCAAGTGTGCCCTGATATTGAGTGAAGGGTTGTTTGAACCAACTTGCATGCCTCAAGGCCTAAGCAATGCTCCCGCATCTTTCCAAAGGGCCATGGACAGTATGCTCCAGGATTTAAAGCTTACTTGTGTTCTGGTATATCTTGACAACATTACTGTGTTTTCCAAAACCTTTACTGAGCATTTAAACCATTTAAAAGAAGTTTTTCAGCTGAATTTGGGGCTCTTCCTTAAAACTCAAGCCCTCCAAGTGCTCATTCTTTCAAAATAAAATGGACTTTTTAGGACATCAGGTTTCAGCTAAAGGGATCCAACCCCTTGCAGAAAAAGTTCAAGACATCCAACAGATGCCTACTCCCTCTTCTTTATGGGATATTCAAGTCTTTCTTGGGATGGTTGGGTATTATTAGCAATTTATTCCCAACTTTTCTGATATGGCTGAACCCTTATTTTATCTATTGCAAAAAGGAGTGTCTTTCAAGTGGGGATCAGCTCAAGAACAGTCTTTCAATTCTCTGCGTACTGCCTTGATGAAGGCACCTGTTCTACTTCACCCCCAGTTTGATAAGCTTTTCTTTCTACATATAGATGCAAGCAATGTCACTATTGGGGCTATTTTATCTCAGTGTGATGAAGAAAATAAGGATCATCCTGTTGCTTACGTTTGCAAAACTTTGTCAAAGGCCAAACAAAATTATAGTGTTACTGAGCGGGAATGTTTGGTGGTAATTTTGGCCATCAAGCATTTTTGGCCCTTTTTATATGGTACCCATTTCACCGTTATTACCAACCATTCCTCCTTACAATGGCTGCAAAATATGAAGGATCCTGATGGGAGGTTGGCCCATTGGGCTTTATGATTGCAAAATTACAATTTTTCCATTGTTCATCACTCAGGAGCTCATCATCAAAATGCGGGTGAATTATCCTGACTACCTATTCTGACCTTGGAACCAGAAAAAGAAGAACGCTTATATAATCTTATTAGATGACCGGAATTATGGGATCGAGAGACTGAAGAGGATCAAGCCTATCTAAAATCAATTACCAAGGATACTATGATTCAAGATAAACTTTGTATAAGAAAGTCAAGTCTAAGTGGTTGCCCTTCCTACATCCCAACTCCAGGTTTCACGCTGTAATGGAAGGTCATGAACAAGTCAGTCATAGCAGCTTAAAGAAAACTCAAGAATGGTTTAAGACTCAATACTATTGGAACAACATGACCAAGTTCGTTTAGGAGACTCTTGACTCATGTCTTACTTGCAAACGTCATGGGACTACCAACCCTACTTATCAACATCAAGTCATTTTCCCAACTAAGGCGTTTGAAGTAGTCAGCAATGATGTTGTAGGGCCTTTTCCTCGAGGAGTGCATGGTCATCAGTATATCATTATGGCCATTGACCATTTGACCAAATGGGTTGAGGCCATTTCAATTGCTACCCCTTTGGCTATGACTACAGCCTTATTCCTATATCAGCATATTATTTCCCAACATGGAAGTCCAAAGGTCCTTATATCAGATAATGGGACTAATTTCACCTTGCAGCTTATACAAGAGTTATCAAAATTATTTAACACTACTCAGCGATTTGTTGTCCCATATAATCCATCCACAAATGGGCCATTGAACGAGTTAATGGAACCTTGGTCTTGATTTTAAGGAAAATGGCCTTGACTGATCTGACTCAGCGGATTTTTATTTACCTAGTGCCTTGTTTGCTTATTGGATAAGCTATCATCACATTATCAAGATGTCCCCGTTTAAGTGTATATATGGGCGGGATCCTTCAGTCCTTTCTAGTGTTCAGACTATCCTTGAAGAAAGCATCCCAAAAAATTCCAATTTAGTTATGAGAATTTGGCCGATGAGATTATCCGCCTCCAGGCTCAAGCAATGAATCTAATTGAAACCACCACTCAAAGAGAGACTCTATGAAGCAATTAACATAAACCAGTCTTACCTGAATATCAGATTGGAGATTATGTTATGTATTATTATTCTTGGCCAGGTGGACGGACTGAAAAGCTGGGAACTAAATTGGTCTGGTCCTTATAGATTTATATTATGAAAAGGATTAAAATATTCAATTGTTCATACTGATACTGGTATTATGGTAAATCATATTCATCCTAGGTTTTTAAGAATTCATCCTCCACTGCAATCAAACCTTGAGGGGGAAGTGTCAGGATTTCACTGAATTCGCATATCTCAAAAAATCCCCTTCCTCAATTCCCCCAACATCATCAGAAGGAGTGAGCAATCTATTGCAATCTATCAAAGTTGATGATCAATTAATTCCAATAAACTGATTGAATATTTGATTGCACAGAGATTAATTCACTCTGATAGATTATGAACTGTAAAAAAGCCTATAAATATTCCCTTTTTTTAAAATAAAGTTAGGTTGAGTACATCAATGATATCCCCCTCAGGTTGGGACCATCTAGTACTAAAAAAGTTAGGTCAAGTTTAACCTGTATTTTCTTATTTACTTCATTACATTTTTAATGAATCCGCCCAGTGTAACTTCAAGATACAACCTACCCCATTGGAAGTGTAATTCAAAACTTCCAGAACCGGCATGGATGTCTACACTATCAAGGAGCCTGCAGGGGGTCAGATTATCAACTGAGTTCACGCAAAGTTCCTCTGAGCATATAAACAGTAGGAGCATATCATCCAGTCAAAGAGGGGTAGTGTCAGGAAGTTGATATGACTGGACAATATGCTACCCATACCAGCAGATTGGAGGGGAGATCAAGATGAGTCTCAAGATTTATGAAAAAGGGTATATGAATTATAATTGAGCAAAATGACAACTATTTGGTGAACTGAGGGGAATTATGCTGAGATTCAATATAAACAGGAGTATCTAGAAAGGGGAAGAAGAATAGAGGACTACAAAGCTGAGGATGCATCCAGCTTGGGTAACCAAGATATAAAGAGTCACATGGAGGATTGAGAGGGAGGTCTTTTCCTGGTGATAAGTGATTGCAGATAAGTCTGCGATTTATATCAAATAGGGGTCAAAATAAGGGGCGATAGCTCTGTACATAGTTTATCAAGTTTTATTAGGAAGTTGGCAATCCTCATATAATCCAATTTGGTTGCTCAGTGGCTAATACCCTGTGCAAACCAACTCGGCAGAATTGAGCCTGAACGCCAAGAATTTACACTGAAATTATCCTTAAAAAGGGTTAAAGCTCTGTTATACTGCTTTTATTGATGGCTAGCTAGTGCCAGAACTGTACCCTCACATCTTTAACATTTTAAGAGCATTTTATACTTGGAAGGGTCACCAATTTTTATTGAATAGCCTCCCAACTCTTACTCAGGACAGCCAAGTGTGCTAAATGGCATATTTCACTCAAGTGGTCTAACTGGAAAGCAGATCCTTCTGACACCCCCTCACCTACTGATACCCCAGTTGACTGTACTTTGATAAAAACTACACCATCCCTGAGCCCAATTGGAGGTAAAGACTAAAAACCTCCATTGTAGGTGGAGGTCATCCCTTTTTAACTTTGCACCACTATGCTCCATGGAGTACCCCTCAATTAACCTTAAAAGCAGAGGGGTTAGTAAGTCACATAACTGTGCCATAAATCATTCACATCTCCCAAACTCAGCGCTCAAAACCACTCTGCAGGAGCAAACTGGGGGCAGACCTACCAGTGTTAGGCTTGCCTCATAAGGCAATAAACCAGATAGTGACTGCTAACTTTCTTTCTATAGAACATTTTAATTCTATATCCATCCTGACTAGCTGTTTATAAGTTAAGGTTATTAGGCTCTTGTGTAGAGATATTCTTTAACTACACTGCCAAAATGCAAATTAACTCCTGGTAAATTCCCCCTTACTGCCACCCATTTTCCTACATTTTATATAATGGTCCCCACTGTGGCCATTATATTGAACAGAGAAATACATTCCTTTAATTAAGAAAGGGAAAAGGGCCCATGCATTACTGATAATGTAAATAGTGGACTTAGGGTATGCCCTGGACAAGCACTGGGTGTCCACCTCTCCCCCTAGACTGAATTCACCTCCCTAACTTGCAGAGATCTCAAATCTGGCATTATTGTTATTGATTCTCACAAGGCCTATTTAGACAAAATTGAGAGTGATTACTGAGAATTATATGAGAAAAGCAGCAATTAAAATATAATCCCTAAAATGGACAAAACCATCAGCTCAAGCTATGAAAAAATTAACATGCAACAAATTTATTATCCCATGGATGTTGTATTGAACAAAATTTCACAAACAAACCAATTTAAAGAATTGGAGTGAACGTATGCTCTCACAAAAATTTGTGAAGATTGCTAGGACAAACTGGTAAAAATTTACCCTCAGTTTACAAGGACACCAGAGAGTAGAAGACTGAGAAACAACCTTTGCGCAAAGTTTTTGACATTCCTGGAAACATTTTTAAATCTAATTTTTATTGAAGTTCTTAAGCCACCCCTCCTCATTCCCTTACAGGTAATAAACACAGCATTCTGATTATGGTAGAGTGCTGGTTTATTTTGTGATATCTTTAGTAAAAGGAAAAAATTATTCTCCAGAAAAAAACGTTTACTTTTATTAAAATTTAAAAGATCCTGTCCTCTTTGAAGAAACTGCCACAACCTATGGAGGGACCTAAATGTTGATCTCTGTAATGGCAGTGGCCATTTCTCTGGTGTTCTCAGTATTAGCGTCCCCCAGTGGGGAAAGTCAAGGAAACAACCCAGGGAATTGTTGCAAAAACTACCCTTTCAAGAGAATACACATATAGACTCCCATCCTGAAATGAACATTCAAATGTCTAATTTAAATTTCATAATCAAGATGAAATTGAAGAAAGTAACATGGCAGACTGAACTATTGGAGATTCCAGCGGAAGTGGAATTGACGAAATGGCAACTGCTCCTCATTAACAAGTGCAAGTCTAGGGCAACCCTAATTTTAATTCTAATATCCATCTTAGATGAACTAAACAGATGCCCAAATCAACCCAACCAGTCTCCCCTCAATGATAGAGGCATGGTCGAGATTGCTATCTATCCTCAGATTATTAGTTGGAATAAAGTTGATATTCATAGATCAGTATATCCCCTCACCTATACCTTAGCAGATCTTAATCTCTAATAATCAGAATGGCAATGCCTTTCAGACTATGGATGCTATCAAGGGTATTGGAGTGCCCTCAATGGAAGCTAAGTCTTTCCTTCAAAAGTCAGATGTCTGACATAATAACATAGCCACTCAATACTGAGGTTATGTCAATGGCCCAAGACCAGCTGAATTTGGGGTTTTCTACAACCAAAAAAGTTTATACATTCTCATGCATGCCCTCCTAAAATGTTGATCATGGGTAGCATTGATCAGAGCCATTAAACAATTACTTTTCACTTGGGCAGCACAACCAATCACCCTCCACTCAAACACTCAAGCTTGCAATGTGACAGTGATAGGACCTACCTCCTGCCTCTCAGATGAGGTAGCCCACCAGGTACTAAGAGTTCTAGCTGAACTTAAATTTCAAGCTGCCTTATCAGGAACTACAGACGCCTCCAAAAATCAGCAATCACTGGAACTACTTGATGCCTTGCAAGAAGAAGCAAAACCTTGGGCCTGCACCTTACTTTATTATAGCTCTCACCTAAGTAAGGCACCTCCATCACATTTCACAATTGTTTTCATCAATGGCAACCACCCCAGTGTTGAGACATCAACTCCTATTCCAGCTTTTTCAATGACAAGATATTCCCAAGTTTAAACAGCCACATAATGGCTTTCCAAAAACTAGCAGATTCCCTTAAAATCCCAGAGGACAATGTCATTCCCATTTTCCAGGCCTCCCTTAACCAGGGTGTCACAGATGAGGCTGCAACTGGTTACCAAGTTACTCTTTGACAGTGGAGTGTTTACAATTAACACCCAAACTGGTGGAGATACTGGCAATCAGCCTACCGCGGATGGGGTTGAGAGAGGCCCTTTTATAGACATGGGAAAGCTAAGAAATTATAAGAGTACATATGATGATGTCATGAAAAATATTTTCGTCCTAACAAGCCAGAAGAGTTTTCAGATAAAGACGAACTCACCGCCAATTATTTTCTATGAAAACTGACCTCAGTTTATAACTTTGGGGTCTGATAAATTTGCATTCTGCTGGTAGCAAAACAATGAATGAACCAAATTAAGCCAATGCAAGTGCCTGAGGCTTAAAGGTGAATATTACCAAATCAGAAAATCATCTAATTTTGAGAGTTACTCAAAGCCATGATGCAAAGCGCATCATAGATGCGCCATTGCTCAAACCTAAAGTTGAAACCAAAATTGAAAGAGAGCACAATGAGCTAACACAAGAAGTGGAGACTAGCACAAATGCCTTGAACTTCCATGTTTAGAATTAACTACCACAAGATGGAGCTCACATTTAAAAGAGTAAACTCAAATGAATGCAGTTACAAAATCAGCAGTCAGAAGACGTCAAATATAGGATCCTGAGTAAATCCTCATAAAAACCCCAAAATCCTAATCATTTCTCAATATCACATTTATTTTATACATTATTAACCTCTATATTATAAAATACTTCACTTTTTATCCTAAAAAACTTTTCTACAGAACCAGAAGATTATCCTCTTGTTTGCACTTTTGTTGTATATAGTGTAGTAATTATCAGTACACAATCTGAGATTGATCAATTTGGAAGAAGTCACTCTCTGTTGATAACTTAGTGCTGATAACGCCAAGGAAGAGGTTGAAAGGTTCCTGTTGAGTCCTGAGGGCCAACGTATGATGAAAATGTCTAAGAGTGTCAGGAATTTCGCCATGGGCGTGGACAGTCTTTACAAGCAATATATGCTGCAAGGGGTAGCATTAAAGGAGGAGCTGCTTAGTGAGAGCGATTGTGATGTTAGCAAAGGTTTCTGATGCTTAATCTGCGCAGAGTAGATACCCTGAGCAGTGAGTCAGCCTCTAATGATCCTCAATCTGTTGAGCTAGATTGAGGATCATTTTAAACTCTTAGGAAACAACCACCAACCCACATAAACTGTACCTTCACCATTTTAAACCACTTTACAACTACTTTTAAAAGATGGAGTGCTTGTGTTGTTTGAAAATAAGGAAAAAAACAAACAATAACACTGGTATGGAACAATATAATTAGCTGATGGCGCAGCTGAGCCCACTACAGCAGAAGAGAATCGCCAAAATATCTCCACATACACCAGAAGTGCTTGCTCTTGCTCCCTATGCCCCCACCATGCCTCAGAATATAAGAGTTGTTGAAAATTCATTCCATTTTCCTGTGACTTTAGTACCACTCTCTGACATCACAAAGCACAGCCATCCTTCACCACAATCAAGTGACTCCCACGATCAGCAATGGGATATCTAAGGGACCTTGGTGGTGCAGCCCAACCCACAAGGACCTAGACTTATGGATCTCGTGGGCGATGTAGCAAACAGACACCCAGGCACCATTTTTATCCCTGTGGACCCAGATGCCTCAATGGTGTCCCCTACCGACTCAAGATGATAGAACAAGTTAGAGAATACCATTGCCAAACTTTGATACTTAAAGACTCAGACAAATACATCTGTTTGATGGATTCATTAAATCCCACCTTGGCCCCCTTATCCTACACCTGAGTGGCAGTGATGCTCTCCCAGTTTTAACAAACCTCAGATTAATACATGTTAGCTACATGATTAGATATCAATACCAGATTATTTTCCATGAATAGCTTTAATAAATTTATCATGCTAAATTCTTGTCCATCATGGACATTAAAGTTAGTTTGAGGTGTGCTACTGTTAATTCCTTGATAGACACTGATGCTATTGAAAATTTTATCAATATCAAAATGGCACAGGCCTTGGCTCTGTTATTTTATCACAAGGGGCCCCAGTCATGGGGCCTCATAAGTATCAATGGTCACTCTGCCCCTATGCGAGCTGTTGCACTTCTCAGCCCATGGACACCGTATCCATGCCAACTTTTCTGCGATTCCTGACCTACTTTAACTCATTATCCTTGACATAGGATGGTGGCGCCAACATTCATAATTAACTTAGATCAAAATATTCTCACCTTCACATTCTTCTATCCTTCAGGTGAGATTCCTCTGCTTCCCATTCTGACAAAAGGGAACTCTTTAGTGTCTTTCAGAGAAACTGGAGCACAGGAGGTCGCTGAGGGAAAAGACCTAGGTCAAAGGTGGGACAACAAAGCTAAGTGACTTAACAAAACAAAGAGATGTCCTAAACAGTCAGTATTGTGTTTGCATATAAATCTGGAGAGCAAAACGCACACCAAAATAGCCACAATCATCAGGGACAAGAGGCAATGGGAACTGGGAAGGGTGGCATAAAATCTAGGGCAAAGGGAAGCAAAATAAGAAGAAGCAGAGCTGGCGGAATAGGTGGCAGATTAGGCGGAGGGCTCATGTACAGCAGTAGGGGCGAACCAGAGTGGAAAATGGACTCCAGCCATCGCAGAACTTCAGAGTATAGCTTTTTTCTGAAAATAACCAAAATTCAGGAAATGTGCTCAAAATCCTAAGCTTTATTAAAACAATCAGAGTATCTGAGAAAAGCAAAGCCTTTTACTTTGAGATTTAATTTATAGGAAAAAGATTCTCAAAGATTCCAAATGGTTATTGAAATCTGATATGAGCTATAAATTCGTTGTTCTTCATTAAAATCAAAATTTTATAAATTTGGCCAAATTCCATAAACTCATATCTTGTAATTTTCTGGGTGTTAAGTTCGATTCCCGCCTGGTTTTTCGCCTCAGATGGACCATTTTCCTCAGCCCTGGCTGGCAAAGCCAAAACCCATTTTTTGTCAATGACCTTAGAAAGTTCTCCACTCAACGCTCAATTTTGAGTGATTTTAGAAAAACAAGTTGATTTTCCACCAATGCCTCACTGCACCAATCTCTAATTTATATCCTCAGATCCACCACCTGCTGCCACAGTATGGGGCAGCAGTGCTCCACCCACTAGCATTTACCGCCCAGCAGTCAAATATGTGTGGACTGGTTCATCCAGTCCGCCAAATACATCTGGCCACTATGTCCCTCCAAGGGACTTAGCACTCACCTCACACAAGCCCACCCAACCCGCCCCCACCCCTAGCCCTACCACAATCCAATATTCGCTTTTACCTCTGCATCAAGTATGGACTTTTCTTCCCATATGCTGATGAAGTGATAATTGAGCTGGTAACGGCCATCTTTACACCATCAGGGTTTATTAACTTCTGCCCTTAGAAGGGCTACTTAAATATTGGATTCCCCACCAAAGAAGATGCAGCTGCTGCAGCATCTATGCCTTTAATATACAAAAACACCCCCATTAACACCACTTAAATACGTCTCCCAGATGACACCACTCTCATGGTGACCTTTGCAAACCTCCCCTCACACCTTACCCCTCAAACACTTTATGAGGAGTTGATGTCAGTGCTGTCCACTTACAGAAAAAACCCCATTGTCCAATTCATTGTCCCAAGTAGTGCTGAGCGCCTTATGGCACCTTGGGTAATGGCCACCATTACCCCCACCAACTGAACATGGCCCAGCACATCCCACCGCATGCCTATATCCCATCCGCACCTGACCATGTCTTTTAGCCTGCACCAACAATGGTCATACAGTTTGCCCCCTCTGCCATGAATTGGACCATACCAAAAAGGCATGTTGATACAATTAAAACCTGGAAAACATGGCCAACTTCACCCAAGAGATCACACTAACTGTGTTTGTGTGGAAAATTTTGGCTGCCCCACCCCCAGGTTGAATGCTTGAATCAGAAGCAAAATCTAGCACCTCAAACCCAAGCTAGCAATACACACCCACGCCAACCAATTGGGAGCAGGTTTGGACCCATGTTCAATCCAGAAAATCTCCCGCCCCAAAACTTACCCAACCAAAGTCACCTACCACCCTATCTTCCCAAATCAACCAAATACCTGGAACTTATTGTATGTAGTAACTGAATTTGACGAAATTGTCCCACCACCAAGTTATTCAATTGATTTAACACCTTAACTGGTTTCAGACTTTGATGCCTCAGCCCTGGCCAACTGATATGTCCCTAAAACTAAAGCCGCCTTTTTCCAAAGTGACCACCAGCTTGCTGAGGCCATGGTGGCCTATCCCAATAATCCCCGTTTTTGCAAATTGTGTGCAAAATCCGCCGCGGAATTTAAAAAAGGGCTGCATCCCCCTTGTTCCCCTTCCAATTTTCTTCCTACTGCAAAATAGGAAATCCAATGCCTCTATGAAACTTCCACCACCTCTGTCAAGCATGTCGCTGAACTGGAAGATTTTTACCCATCCACATGCACCACAAGAGCCAATACTGCAAAATGGAACAACTTTTTCTGACGCCTGCATCCAGGATGAACACCACATTGATGAACTCATAGAGGCTTTGATCCAGGCAAAAATTATTGATCTCAAAGCCTATTTACTTCACCTTGACCCTCATCCTGCAGATTCCCTAACCCCCTTGTTCTCAGCACTGATCCGCCTCTATAATGCTGAGCTTGATGATGATCTGTCTGGAAGTTTTGAATTAAACTTCCAATGGGGCAGGTCGTATCTCAAAGTTACACTTGGCGGATTCTCCAAAAATGTAATGAAGTAAATAAGAAAATTCAGGTTAAACTCGACATAATTTTTTTTAAAAAAGAGGAAATATTTATAGGCTTTTTTACAGTTCATAATCTATCAGAGTGAATCAATCTCTGCGCGATTGAATCTTCAATCAGTTGATCAGGATCTGATTGATCATCAACTTTGATAGATTGTGATAGATTGCTCACTCCTTCTGATGATGTCAGGGGAATTGAGGAAGGGGATTTTTTGGAGATATGCAAATTCATTGAAATCCCAACAATCTGCATGATCCCCCCTCCCCCTTCACCATGATGGGATAAGCGGTTCGCCACTGTGCTGCCTGGTAAGTTATTTTCTTATTTATTTTATGTTTTCCACTTCTCAATAAGGGCGGTCAGTTCATAATTTTTGGTTTGTTAATTTCAGAGGTTCAGTTTCAATATTGTCCACCCCCAGGTTGGCTTGCCTCAGTTAAATAAAAAGACCTTAGAAAGGTCATCAGTGACCCTTAGGGGTTCTGGTCTTTGCCCCAAGGGCTTTTTGGACTTGGCTTTGGAAGAATGGTTAATTCCAGGAAGTATGTCACTAGCTATGACATCACCCTCCGCTCTTGGACGGGGTTCTACACCACCTGAGGGGACATTGGCCAAGGCGAAGTTCTTGTGGGGAGATGGTAGCTTCATGGCAGCTAAGGAGACTTGGATGGCAGAACCTGCGGCATCTAAGAATCTAGAGTGGAAGTCATGAATTAGGTCCTGAGCATTGCTCATGTCCCAATAAGATACCCAGCTGTTATATGTCTCATCATATCCTTTCCAGGACACCAAGTATTGCAGGCGGCGTTGGTATAGGTGAGAAGCAAGAATGCATTGATCTCATATTGGCTTACCATCCACTATGACAGAATCTGGGAGAGGCGGCATGGGGCCTTCAAGGGGGTCTGAAGGCATTTATATAGGGTGCTGAACACTTTTTTTGAGGGGTATTTCAACCTAGTAAGATGATGCCAACTTTCTTAAGGATCTTGAAGGGTCCAGCAAGCTTGGGACCTAACTTGCGGCAGGGTTGCTTCAGGTGGAGATTCTTGGCGTTGACAATGACCAAGTCACCAGGCTTATACTCAGGTCCTTCACGGCGCTTTCAATCAGCTTATTCTTTGTATATCCTCACAGCATCAACGAGATGGTCTTTCACTGACTGATGTATGTCCCTGAGCTCTTTATCGCGCTCATTGGCAGCAACAACGGTGGACTCAATATGCGGACTTAGGTTCAAGCTGGGGTTGTAATCATAGTTTGTGAAAAAGGGGGAAGTTCCTGTAGAGGCACGGGTAAGGCTATTATAAGAGAATTGATCCAGTGGGAGTTGAGAGGACGAATTTTTCTGTTCAGCATTGGAATAACTACGCAAGAATTTCTCCAAACCTTGGTTCACCCTCCCCATCTGTCCATCAGACTGGGGGTGGAAGGCTGTGGAGCTGCATGTGCGGATGCTGAGGATGGAAAGAAGGGCTTCCCAGAACTGAGCGGTGAATTGTGGGCCCCTAATCGCTGATAATCTCCTTGGGGAGACCATGTAAGCAAAAGATATTGTCTACAAAGAGGCGGGCTGTCTCAACTGAAGTAATGACAGTGTTGCAGGGGACGAAGTAAAACATCTTTATAAAATGGTCCACCACAACCATTACTGCATTGTAACCCTGGGACAAGGGGAGATCCACAATAAAATTGAAAGACGCTGATGTCCAAGGGCCTTCAGCAGCTTGGAGGGGAACAATCAATCCAGCACTCTTCAGGCAGCTTGGCTTTGACCGGTTACATGTCAAGCAGGACTTTTTTAAATTTTAACACATCTGTGGCAGCACCCTTCCAACTGTAGGAGCGGCGGACCAGCTCAAGCGTCTTGCCCTTGCCAGGGTGGCCAGCAGTTGGAGGGTTGTGAGCTTCACGGATCATTTCCTTATGCAGGGGTCCAGGCGGTACCCACCACTTGACTTGATGGAGGATAACCCATCCAGTAGCTGGTAGACTAGTCCAGGTGTTCGCCATTTCTATGGCAGACCTGCTTACTAGTAGCATATTCAGCTGACAGAGGTTGGGACAACCTAACGCGGGCAGGAGCGTCAGAATTCCAAAGGTTCCATCATAAGCAGAGCGGGGGGATTGGACAGTGGGCTTTCATTCACCTGTTCCAGCTTAATCAACACCTGGGTATTTTGGGCGTCAACTAGTGTTGGGTCAGGGTCTAAAGCAGGGTTCTGGTATAGAGCATCAGGTAACATGTTCTGGATGCCCTTAATTAAGTTATATTGGAAGTCAAACACTGACAGGATTTATGTCCACTGGGACTGGCATGGGGATAGCTTCTGGGGGGCACGGTAGTACAACAACGCCTTGTGGTCAATACGGACAGTAAATGGCCACTTAGACCCATGTAAATGGTGGCGCCAGTGCTGTACTGTATCAACAACTGCAAGGATTTCCTTATCATATATTGCGTAGTTGAGCTGCGCCATGGTCATTTATTAAAAAAGTAAGCAACAGGCCGTCCCACTCCATCCTCCTCCTCTTGCAGCAGAGCAGCTCCCACCACAAAGTTGAAAGCGTCAGTGGCAACAATAAAGGGGCGGCTGGGGTCTGCATGTACCAACACTAGGCTGGACAATAGTATGGACTTGACGGCATGGAACGCGGCGTTGCATTCATTGGTCCAACTGAAAATATTCTTCCATGAAGCGGTGTAGAGAGGAGCGGCAACTTCTGAGAGCTGGGGGGTGAACTTCTTGAGGAAGTTACATGTCCCAAGGAAGCTGCGTAACTCTGTGAGAGATGAGGCAGTAACCCAATCACAGATGGCTGCTTCCTTATCTGGGGCAATCATGTGGCCATGGGAGAAGATTGTGTTTCCTAAGAAATCAACATTGGGTTGAAAAAAACTCGCTATTGCTAGCCTTAATTGTAAGGCTCACCTATGAAAGTCTCTCCATGACAGATAAAAGATGGCGGGCGTGAGATTCTTCATCTGGTGAGAAGACCAGTATATCGTCCATGTATGCGGTTGTGCAAGTTCCCATAAGGTCTCCCAAGACAGCATCGATGAGCCTCTGAAAGCAGGTCAGGGCGTTCTATAAATCAAACGGCATAACCTTGTATAGGTAGATACCTTTCCAAGTATAGAAAGCGGTCAACCACTCCTGGCCTTCTTTAATGCGAATCTGGTTGAAAGTGTTGAGACAGTCAAGCTTGCTGAACACCCTAGCCTTCTCCACATAGCGGGCAATCTGTTGCTCCAGAAGGAGCGGATGGGGGTCAGGCACTGTCACATTGTTCAGATTGCCATAATAAAAGCAGGGACGAAGTGAGTCATCAGACTTCTCTACAAACAGGAGGGGGAGCACACTGGTGAGGATTTCTTGAAGATTTGACCCTTAGAGAGCATGTCATCTACCCAAGCGTCCAAGGCAGCCTCCTCCCTCAGGGACAAGGGGTAATTGGAGAGGATATCTTGACGAGATCCACTATCAACTGAAACTAAAAGTCAAACTCAGTGTGCTCAAGGAGTGGGTGGGCCTTTGTAGGATCAAATAGATCAGCATATCCGCGGATGCATTCAGGCAGAGTAAGTGGTGGGCCAAGGGCGTCAGTAGGTTGAATAGAGGCTAGCCCACCTTAGGAGAGAGGCACCACCTTCTGGGAGCACCGTGGCGCCTCCTCTAAGCAAGGAATGATAATTGTTACTCCACCAGGGAATTTTGCATGTATGGTAGAGTCCAGGAGGTTAGTGGCGATGTCAAATCAGCGCCACCAGCTAACCCCCCAAAACAACGGGGTATAGGAGGTTCTTTATTGAGGATAAGCTTTCAACAAAGTAACCATCACCTGCTATGAAAGGATTTGGCGTTAACACGTGATAACCTGAAATGGTTTGAAATGCACCACCCTTCACAAACTGACTAACTCCAAGGGGCAGCTCCAGGGCCTCCACCAACTCTTGGCAGATGATTTTTCAGTTGCACCAGTGTCCACCAAAGCGAGTGCTTGAAAGCTCTTCCCCACATAAGAAAAAGTGGCCATTAACAAGAAGTAAGCAGAGAAGGGTTTATTTTCCACAGAGCAAGGGAGGACAGGATGACTTTAGGCCCAGAGAGCGGAGTATAGGTGAGAGTATCCCCTGAGAAATTCACAGACTGTGACTTCCCATTGCCAGTAAGTTGTCCACGGGACTTAAATGGTGTGGGGTAGCTTAATGCTCTATATTTGGCAGGATAAAGATCTTTATCACATGAGACTAAAACAGTCAGGACAGCCAAGCTTTTGGTTGGGCCAACCATTGCTAGCTCTTCTTCAATCATCCTCTCATGAATCTCAACTCATTTCTGGATGGAATCCGCCACGAGAGGTGACTCTGGAGTGATAGGAAAGAGTTGTTTAACTGGGCCAACTGGGATGACAGATTGGACAGAAGGCATATGTTCCAAAACAGCAACGGTAGGTCCATACCCTGGAGGAAGTGAATTCTCTGAATCAAATGGGTTAGACTTACTAACCCCTCTACTTTTGAGGACAAAAGTGAGGGGTACTCCGTGGAGCGTGGCGGTGAAGGGCCAGTAGTGAGGGGACCCCCCACCTATGACAGAGGTTTCAGTCTCACCTTTCAGAGAGCTCACTGATGGTTCAGTGCGGTAGCAGGAAAGTATGGAAGTAAGGGATTCTAGAATCAGGTTGGAGGTGCCCATAACGGCCAGTGTCTCAGCTGTATATGCCACCACAGGATTAGAAACATGTGGTGCCCCACAGTGATGGAGTTGTCAAGTTCTAAGATCTGAAGTTCAGCGGTACAATTAGGCTTGGTGGCACAGAGGCTGCTAGACAACAGGGATGCAAGGATGGAGCACATCCCAGATAAGGAGGGAAGAAGTTATCCTATATGCTAAGGTCAGCACCAGTATTATCTAGGGACTTGCAGAGAAGGGCCATTTTCAACTGTTCAAGAGATTACAACCTTGATGCTTGTTCTTGAAACAGGCGCAAGTATTGAGCTGTAGTGAGGTCTCCTTGGGACAAGTGTAAAAAGGAGTTGTAGTCCTCAAAGGTAGCAGGGAAATACTCATGTGGCTTGACAAAGGTTTCCAACGTTGGGAGAGATTCCAGGAGGGATCTAATATTCTCACCGTGGAGAGTAACCATTGGCGAGCTCCCTCTGAAATCTCATGGAGCAGCAGATGGAGAAGGAGGACGTCAGCTAAGTACTTGCCTTGAGACTTATGGCGCGCCCTAAGGCTGGACAACATGTTGAAGATCTCATTTTTAAAAGTTGGAATCATGTAAATAATGGAGAGTGAGATGGGTAGTGGCAGGTACTGCACTTTGTATGAGCATCTTGAGAGAGGGGAGCCGTGAAACACCCTCAGCACACCCTTTGAAGAAGGTAACAACCAAGGACAGAAGGAATACAAAAGTACCAGCCCAGTGGACCTCATCAATGGGTAACAACTCTGAGAGGGTTGGGCTAACTCTAGCCACCCAACAGTAGAAGAAACTCACAAAAAAATCTAGGTTTTTCTCAGATAATGCCAGGGAAACTGGAGCGCAGGAGGTCATTAAGGGAAAAGACCCAGGCCAAAGGTGGGACAACAAAGTTATTTGAACCAACAAAACAAAGAGATGTCCTAAATGGTCAGTATTGTGTTTGCATATAAATCTGGATACCAAAACGCACACCAAAATAGCCACAATCATCAGGGACAAGAGGCAATGGGAACTGGGAAGGGTGGCATAAAATCTAGGGCAAAGGGAAGCAAAATAAGATGAAGCGGAGCCAGCGGAATAGGTGGCAGATTAGGAGGAGGGCTCATGTACAGCAGTAGGGGCGAACCAGAGTGGAAAATGGACTCCAGCCATCGCAGAACTTCAGAGTGGTGTTTTTTTCTGAAAAATATCTAAAATTCAGGAAATGTGCCCTAAAATCCTAAGCTTTATTAAAACAATCAGAGTTTCTGAGAAAAGCAAAGCCTTTCACTTTGAGATTTAATTTATAGGAAAAAGATTCTCAAAGATTCCAAATGGTTATTGAAATCTGATATGAGCTATAAATTCGTTGTTCTTCATTAAAATCAAAATTTTACAAATTTGGCCGAATTCCATAAACTCATATCTTGTAATTTTCTGGGTGTTAAGTTCGATTCCCACCTGGTTTTTCGCCTCAGATGGGCCGTTTTCCTCAGCCTTGGCTGGCAAAGCCAAAACCCATTTTTTGTCAATGACCTTAGAAAGGTCATCAGTGACCCTTAGGGGTTCTGGTCTTTGCCCCAAGGGCTTGTTGGACTTGGCTTTGAAGGGCGATTAATTCCAGGAAGTATATCACTAGCTGTGACAGTGGCCGCCATGGAGTACTCAACCTCCAAAGTGATAGCCAAACTGGCCATAATGCCTCAAATACTTGAACCCTCCTAGAGATCTTTAAGTAGACAAGGACAACGGTCTTCCACCTGAAACCAAGTTTACTATTAACTTCTTCTAGATGGTGGATCTCATTAAGATCAATTGCTCACTATACCCCTACACTTCAGCTGAGGACCAAAATTTGAAAACCTGGATCAATGAGATGCTGGCTAAGGGGTAGTTACTTAAGAAAACGTTGTTGGTATTATATCATGTGGTGTTTGATCAGAAACCAGATGGCACCTTGAGGCCCTGCATATACTATGGTAACATAAACTTTATTAATGTAATGGGCATTGCCTTTCAATGGTTGCTGAGCGTTGTTTGCTAACAGGGCCACAGTAAGAGCCCCCAAACAGGATACAGCACCATATGAAATGAGTTCCTATTAACTACACTGGCTTCTTAGGAGGAGCAGCACTATCAAAGTGAGTCCTATGCTGTATATAGACAGAAGGATTTTGTCCCTAAGGAGCGGCAGCATGTACTTGCTACACTGTTTTAGCTCTGGGGTGTCATTCCTGTTGTCCATGGCACCAGAATTCCAATTACTAATATTAAGAGGAATTATATTTATAAAAAATCATTTTGGATCTACAAAGTTTATGGGGATTCTAGAAGATGAAGTTGCTTTAAGCACCTTCACTTGCTAGTCTATATAGTTTAACATATGGGAACTGGGAAATTGTGTTTTGGGAAGATCTTAAAGAGTCCACAGACAGCTTAGCCCTTGGGTACATATTCAATAATTTTGAACCCTTGAAATTAATGTCAAGAACCGTTTTAGACCATCTGATGGGATTCTGGGCTGTTTCAAAACTTTTTATTTAATTTATTTAAATTAGTTTTATCACCCTTTTACTCATTATCAAACAGTTAGATATTACTAAATTTGGTGTAATGTCATCTATGCTTTGATTTAAAATAGAAATAAAATTTTTGACCAATTTTATGAGGGTTGAGGCCCTTGCAACACACCTATTTGGCCTTAGTATTCCACTTAGGGTAAACTAAAGCTACGTGGTTGGCAGACATATCCTCGATCATCACAGTTACTGTTCCCAACCCTTAGCCCTTCCACTTGAGGCCATGATCTCACAAGTGATTGCAAAATCAAAAGTATCTAAAAAATGGATTTAGTAAATTTGATCCACCAGGTCCAGGTGAAAGAAGGACAAGGATGACTAACAGCCATCCAAACATACGTTGACATATAACAGTTTAGGGCCAGCCCTTTTAGTCGCAAAATTCTCCCAAAATATTCCAGAGGGTAATTGACCACATTTTAATTGACCTCCACTTCACTTGTGCAGTGGCATACATCAATGACATTCTGGTTCACTACCCCATGCTGTAATAAATGGAACTACCCAGATTTACATTCACCAGATGCCTTACGTTAAGCGGACTAAAACAATTTTAATTTAGGTCCAACACCCAAGTTGGGCCAATGGGTAAGCTTTTAGAGTTGGATGCTACCATTTGTCTTAAACTTCAAGATTTGGGGAAATAAAGGATGTAAAAAAGAACAACAGGTAAGTGAGGATGTAAACCCACAAAGTAACCCTTTATCCTTATCTATAATAGTAGAAAAAGTGAGCGAGGTGAATCCTGGCATTTCACTGGACTCACAAGCATAACAAAGAAAAAGACAGAGCAACTGGGGAGGGCTGATGCACTAGAGCTTAAGGTTTTATTCACGTGACAAAACCTTGTCACTCAGCGAAACTAAGCAAACATGTGCCAAAATAGCCATGCTTCAAAATTTAGAACTGATGTTTGGAATGGTGAATTTCGTCCTTTTAAAGTAGCCCTTCAGAAAGCACTCCGCAGGTCATACTTTAAGCTCTTTAAAGCCTAAAGAATGACTTAGGGAGGACACAACCTCAGTGCTGAGCTGACCTTGGCCAGAACCCTGGGGTGTTTTGACTCAGGATATGGAATCTGAATTCTGAGTAAAAATGGGACAATCAGGCTAAACCATATTATCAAATCACCCCCCATTAAAGAAATCTTCCTAAAGGAGAGCTCCCAAGAAGGAGGCCGCCGCCATGAGGGCTTCTTGTGGTGAGCTACCTCAAGCCCCAAGAATTTATCCAGAATAAATTTGGATCCCTCATGGTAAGGGAAACCTGATGAGGGCGATTTGGGACTGAGCTTCTGGATTAGCCCATCTTATAGAGGGGGAGCATGCTCAGAGCTTGGCTGGGATGCACTCCCTAAAGAGGGTTCGCAGTCCAGCATGGCCAGGCGGCTACCCTCACGCAATGTGGGCTGTCCAAAAGTGAGAAAACCTGTTGGTTTAGGTTTCCTTGGCGCCCTCCAACCTTTTATGGGGGAAAGCCTCATCAAACAAAACGTCCACTAACACCTTGGTTTCAGTGTTGGTCATCAAACATCAGATCCTTCCAGTTCTGGTTACTCACAACTGGGGTCCAAGGCAACAACGAGGCCAGGTGAGTGGAGATAGGATGGGCAAGGGAAAAAATGAGTTCAAAATTATATAACTAATGGAATTACCCAGGTTTCTATTCAACAGATGCCTTTATATATGTGGAGTAAATCATTGATGATTTAGGTCCAACATCCAAGTTGGACCACTGGGGTAAGCTTTTAGAGTTGAATGCTACTAATTTGCCTTTAACTCCAAGATTTATAAAATATTGAATGTAAAAAGGAACAACAAGTAAGTGAGGATGTAAACCTCCAAAGTAACTTTTACCTATTTTAACATAATGGAAAAAGTGAGAGAAGTGAATATTGGCATTTCACTGGCCTCACAAGCATGACAAGAAAAAGACAGAGAAACTGGGGAGGGCTGATGCCCTAGATGCTAAAGGTCTTGTTCACGTGACAAAACCTTGTCACTCTGCAAAACTAAGCAAGCATATGCAAAAATGGCCATGCTTCAAAATTTAGAACAGAAGTTCAGAATGGCGTAGGCTCAACTCTTTAAGGTCGCCCTTTAGGGAGCCTTCCCAAGGCCATTCTTTGAGCTCTTCTAAGCTTAAAGAATGAGTTGGGGAGGGCATAACCCTGGTGTCAAACTGACCTTAGCTGTAAATCCATCAAGTGTTTCAACTTAGTATTCAGAATCTGAATTTTGAGCAAAAATGGGACATTTAGTTTATCCATATCATCACATACTCCAGTTCAACACAAAAAGGACTTAGTAGATGTGGCCGCCACCTTACAGAGAGTGGGGCTGCACGCAAAACCATCTAAATGTGACTTTTCGAAGATAAAGTCTAATTTCTAGGAAGCCTTGTACTTGGGGTTGGAAACGACATTGATTTTTAAAACTAGAAGCAATAAGGACGTGGTCAACTCCCACCACCCAGAAAAGCTTTGCAGTTTCCTAGGATCAGTCACGTTCTTAAAAAAAACTCTCCAGAAACCACAGAAGTGGCCACCTCCCTCCACCCCCTAATGTGTAAGAACACATTGTTCGTCAATTCAGAGAAATGTCAATGGGTTTTTGATGCCATCAAGGAAATCTTTAACTCTGCGCCTGTTTTGCGCCACACTGATAAATAAAAACCATTCATAGTAGCATGTGATGCCTATGAGAACAGCCATCAGCCAGTACTGCTACAGGAGCACAATTTTTACAAACACTGGTATTATAATTTATCCAGGAATTCCATTGACACCAAACGCTCATGAATAATATATGACAAGGAACTGGCTGCCATCTCCTGGTCAATAATGCACTGAAAATATTTGCAGCAGGGAGAAAATTACATGTTAAACATGTGCACAGACCTCAAGTCACTGATATTACCACAAATTGCAGAAACTGGAGCAATGTCAAACCAGAACTCACTGAAACCTCCTCTACTTCTATCTCAATACAAGTTTATTTAACAAACTGACTCACATACTACCAGATATCCTGAGTAGAAGCCTGTCCACCAGATCAATCCCATGGAAGGTGCAAAATTGATAACAGTAATTCCTCTAGAACAAGTCCTGGCTTAACCACTAATGGAAGCAGTTGTCATTGACGCTATTAAAACCTCCTCAACATCCAAAAACCCGCCCATCCAGCCCTCAGTCAAACCAAACACTAATTCCAAAGCTTCTGCTCAGCATCAAATTTTTAAAATATTCCCAACTTTCAATGCCAAGGGTTCCCTCTTAGATGCTATAATAAATGCTCATACAGAAAACCTGGGAGGACAGGTCATGAGGGATAAGATACAGGCGGGAAAAAGCCTCTCTGGACGTATTCTAAAGGATAGGGTAATTTACTTATGCAATAGAATATGGGTACCAGAAACTATAAGCTCTTGGGTTATAATGGAACATCATTATCTGTTGACCATGGGGCACCCCAATGTTAATAAGTGAATCAACTTGAAAAAAGAGTGTATGATTATAAAGGTCTAAAAAAGGGCATGTCCATTTGGATGGAATGATGCCTTATATTCACGCAATTAAAGTCAGACAAAATGGGCTGGAAAGGAATGTTGCACCCACTTCAAAAGATAGCAGGACAAAGGAAATCAATATCAGTGCATTTCAACATTGGTTTGACTACCTCCTAGGGCTTTGATGCATACCATAGTGGTCATAGATAGATTTACAAAATATGCATTATTTATTCTGTGCTTGACAACAACCATGGCTGAAGACATGACTCAGTTATATGTATCCCGAGTTTTTTCCATGTTTGGAGTACCACAAGAGGTAATAAGCTACAGAGGCCCTCAGTTTACCTCAAAATTCTGGAATGCTCTGTTTGAGATGCTAAGGATCAAACCTGCCATTCATTGGCATATCATCATCAATAAAAAGGACATATGGAACGAAATTAACCAGTCACTTGAACTATAATTCCATTGTTACTCCACCTCTTCCAAAGACACTCAGGTAGTTGACTTCCCCTATCCCAATTTGTGTATAATAACTCCTTACATGCATCCATGAGGATGCCACTGATGTACGCCAACTTGGGTTATAACCTCGCCTTCACTATTGGGCCAAAGATTCACACTAATATTTCTGCGGTGGACAGATTCAAAATATATATTTGGTAGATACAACAGTTTCAGAAGCATTTGACAAATGCTGACCAGGACACAAAGCAGCTTGATGACTTAATTTGTAGAGCATCCCCAAGATACCATACATGTGACCTTATAATGGTGAACCCAAAAAAATCTTTACCTCAGGGGTCCATGTCAGAAACTGGCTTATTAAAGGGCAGGTCCATTCCCCATCAGTAATGTCCTGAACAAAGGATATTTTTGATGTAGAGCTTCCCCCTCATTTAAATATTCATACAGCTTTCCACGCTTCCACACTGTCACCATTTAAGGGTAAAAAACCGGCATACTTAAGCTGATACTGTGAGAGAAGGCACAGGAATTTGAAGGTGAAGAGATCCTGGTTGCTCAAAGAATCAAATAAGGAATCCAATACCTGGTGGCCTGGAAAGGGTATTTGGAGTACAAGAACAATTGAATCTCTGCCTGGGACTGCACTAACTGCTGAAAATTGATTGATAATTTCATGCCAAAAACCTAACGCAATTGTGCCCTCCCCTGTCAAGCCTACAGCCATCATGGCTATTAAACTCTACTTGCTGCACAAGAACTACGATTTGGTACAAGCTCCAGAAGGGGAATGGATCCCATCCTTTTTGGAAAGGGTTATGTAAGGGTCCCCGCCATGGCCAATAGATTGAACAAAACATTATAACCCTTTTGATCAAGAAAGAGAAAGAGCCCAAGTATTACCACTAGTAAAAATAGTGGTTTAGGACATACCCTGAATGAGCGAAGGGTGTCCGCTGCTCCCCTAAACTGAATTTACCCCATCCCAAACTAGCATAGTTCCCAATTCAACAATTTATTTTTATTAATTATATCAAAGCCAATTTGGCTAAAATTGAAAGCGTATGCTGAGAATTCCATGAGAAAATCAGCAGATTAAAATTGAATCGCTGAAAGGGGAAAATTTTGCTAAATCTAGGGAAAAATCCCCAAGTTTCCAAATTTAAATCTTATGGATGTTAAAATCAAACAAAATTCTACAAAAAAAACAATTTCAAAATTGGAGTGAAAATGTTAGCATCCACAAAGATTGGTGAAGATTTCCAGGAAAAACTGTTGAGAAAAGGTACCCTCAGTTCCTAAGGCCAACGGAGAATAGAAGACTGAGAAATAACCTTACACAAAGTTCCTGGCATCTCTGGGAACATTTGCAGGTCCAGTTATCTTATATTTTTAAGCCACCACTCCTCATTCCCTTACAAGTATAAAAACCCAACATTCTGCTTATGATAAAGTCCTAGTTATTTTGTCATATCCTTTAACAAAGAAATGATCTATTTTTCAACGCATTTTACTTTTCTTGAATTTTAGAAAATTTTCTTTTCTTTAGAGACTGCTGCAATCTATGGATGGTCCTCGCTTGTTGATCCTAATAATGGCAGCAGCTGTTTCTCTGGTGTTCTCAGTGTTAGCGTCCCTCAGAGGGAAAAGTCAAGGAAACCACCCCAGGGAATTGTAACAACAATCATCCTTTCAAGAGAATACACATATGTATGCCCATCCCAAAATGAACATATAAATTCCTAATTTTAACCACCATAATTGAGATTAAATCAAAGAAAGCAACATGGTAGATTAGACTATTAAAAATTCCAGCAGAAGTGAATTTGGCAGCATGGCAACTACTCCCCATTATTGACTGCAAGTCCAGGCTAACCCCAGTTTTGATACTAAACCTATTATGAATAGTATAAGTATACTCCACCACCCATACCAACCATTCTCCTCAAGTGAGAGAGGCGTGGTCAAAATTACTAATTATTCTTAGATTATTCATTGGAACTTGGTCAAAATTCATAGACCAATATCTCCACCACCTATCCCCTAGCGGATTTTATACTTGAATAATCAGAATGGCATTGCAAGTGGGTTATGGGTGCTATTGTGGGTATTGGAGTACCCTTGGTGGAAACAAGCCTTCCCTTTGCATGTCAAATGCCCGACATTTTAACCATTTCCAGATCCATAATCTGTTTTTATTATGTTTTATATGGTAAGTCTTTATATTTTACCATGAGTTTTAATTACTGCCTCTATTCCAAATCACACTAAACTTATTCCCCCAATGTCCTTTTTGGTTTTCTTTACAAATTTTTGCAGTTTATTGAGCTCTGGACCACTAAGGGTGGAGCATGTCTCAATTAGTAAAATTAAATAAGTCTAGGAAGCTTAGTTATAGAGCATCTAATAGTGGCATTCCCCATATTTCCTCCTAACCAATTCTCATGACTTTTTGTTATTCCAATCTTTACTCCTGTTAGATTTTGTTGATTAAATCTAATAGTAATTCCCTATAGAAAACCAAATCTGATCAATCGCCAAAATTGATAAATCTCTTGATACTTCCAAATTAACAGCAGAATACAATATTATGGCTCAAAGCAAATTGCTTTATTATCTCACACATTTTTCAATTATCAATGCTACAATTACTTTTTTTAACAATTGATGCCCATTTTATGACCCAATTAGGTGTAACAAAAATTCTTTTGGCACTTCTTAAGATAACATTTATTTTTCCTAATCAAGTATCATGCACTGAAGCAGAATTGTATGTCAATTAAATAAATAGGAACAATATGTATTAAAAGATGGACACCCAAATATGGAGTATCTAGTGCTATTGAAAGGCTTGTCAACGTCCCAATTAGGGGTTCATAAATTAATATATCCACTTTTTATCTTTCTCCCAATCATTGTTACTTGTCAGAAGTATGACTTACTTAGTGCATTCAAAAAGTTCTGGGACTAACGTTTTAAAGACACAACTTTACAAATAAATAAACTTTCTTTTATCATAATTCTACATACAACCTTTCCCTCTCTATACATATTTATATTGCTAAAACAATTGTTAAAAGGTATGCACATAGTTCCTATTTTGTATAACCATGTTTAAGCCAGCTGTCACATTCTTTTGAACTGTCTCTACTTTATCAAAAGGATGAACCTTCAGTGCCACCTTCATATTATAATTATCCACCCTATTCACCAGATTTGGCTCTGTCTGACTTCTTTCAGTTCTCTAATCTGAAGGTGGCACTGAAGGTTCATCCTTTTGATAAAGTAGAGACAATTCAGAAGAATGTGACAGCTGGTTTAAACATGGTTATACAAAATAGGAACTATGTGCATACCTTTTTTTTAGTACTAGATGGTCCCATGTGCATACCTTTTAAAAATTGTTTTAGCAATATAAATATGTATAGAGAGGGAAAAGTTGTATTTTAAATTATGATAAAAGAAAGTTTATTTATTTGTAAAGTTGTGTCTTTAAAACGTTAGTCCCAGAACTTTTTGAATGCACTGTGTATTGCAGTCAACATGTACCAGCTTAAATGGCTTACCCTCATCAGATAGAGGGAGTAGGCATTAATTATACTAATTGCTTGGTGCCTCATGTGGTTACGTGAAAAACTGTGCAGTGCTACCCAATGCAAACTTGGGTTCTCCTGGGCCTTACAAACATAATGTGGGACCCAGACCGGATCAATTAATCATTATAATCCACATGCCCCTCAGATCACGCGTCCTATTCAGGAGCAAGTGGACGCCTTGGAAAGCACACCAATAACTATCCTTGTCTACATTGAGCATAAACCCAAGTCTAGCTGTTTATTTGGGGTGTCAGAAAGTGATGATACCCTTTGATCAGCCTGATCCCGCGTGGCAGCCTACCCATCCTCGTTCAGAAGCTGTAAAAACTTAGATATACTAGAGTTGAAAATACAGCCTTCCTCTTCTGTATGTAACCTTCAACCCTACTCATGAAGGCACCTTATATTTAAATCCTTACCACTCTCACGTTTATCAGATATAAATCTTTATTCTGGACAAATATTATTTTTGATCACGTTCTTTACCCCATGATGAAGCTGTGAAGCCACTGTACTGATTAACAATGGTTCATCTCAAAATTTATAAGATTGAAGTTGACAGAATTGTTGGAACTCCTCATGATTCCAAGGGCCTTTTGAAGAGGAGCATCTTAGAACATCTCCTCCTATTAAAATCCAGTTTCATGTATTCTTCTGTGGGGTAATGGCCTCTTCAAGTCACAATTTATTGATGTCACCAACTCTTATAATCTGTCATTCTAAGGGTTGAGTGGTGGCATAAGATTGACCTGTGGACCCAACATGATGAACAAGTAGTGTTAGCCAGTGCTGCTGAAGGTATAGAAGTGAGTATATATGTAAAAAAGTTTCTGTAAGTATTCTTTTCCAAGGAGTCAATGGAATATCAAAATCAGGTAACCTGGGAACCTAACAATAAAAAATGTGAATAAGATACTTTAAAAATTGTTAACAACAGGTGCTATAGATGAGTCCTTAATTAGTGATTGAAACGCCAAAATGAACAAGTAAATGACATGAACTCTCATGAAGAATTTTTGACTCATTGTAAGTTTGGGTTCTAGACCATTTTGAGCTTTGATATTGTCAGACAATTACAAGTCCAATGTTTAGAAAAGAGTGATTTGAAGGTAAGTGATGAAAAAATTGGCCAAAAGACCCTGGCCAATCCCAATTGGAACACTGAAAATTGGGTAACATTTTTAATAAGAATCGGGAAAGCAAAATGATTTTGGGCGATTGTATTGCTCTAAATTGTCAGCCAAATCTGTGGATACTTTCTGAGGCTCTTCCCTTCATACTACATGGCTAATACCACCAACACCGCGGAGACTGGCCCCACTTATAGGGTTGGAGGGGGCTTCGCTAGGTGAAAATATTTCCCATCAACTGATTGGATAAAATACATCAAATTCTTACCTCATGGATCAATACTACCTAAAATCGTTTGACCATTCCATAAATGTGAGGCAAGTCTCAACAGATCTGATAGGTCAAATCTCAATATTTGCTAATTTGGATTTTGCTAAGCAATCCTAACTTTGAGCCTTGACAACTTAAATATCCATCATCAACTTATTAAAGGGGTTCATTTCTTATTCCTCGCAGCCTTAATAAAACTATAAAAAATACAACTTTCTATTTTTAGTGGTTAATTATTTTTATTATTATTAGTGGTCTAATCCCCCCATTTGTTGAAGTTTAGTCTAATTAGAACCAGCAAGCGAAAAAATCCTAAAATCCAAGTGTTGCTCTTTACAGGGTACCCTGTATACCACCAAAATTTTGTTCAAGATGACAACCATTCCAGAACCAAGGTTAACAGCTCTAGAGCAACAACTAGCCAGTGCTTTGTCTCGCCTCAAAAGGCTTGAGCAGCACTCCCTAAGGTCCTTATGGGACCTCTCTATTGTACTTAAGCCTCCGTTCAGAGACAAGTTCACACCTGATGAGGGCAGTATCGCCTCCTTCCTTTATGTTTATGAATCCGCAATGGAAGGAGCGATTGATCTTCAAAAAACCAAGTTTTATTATTCCCTGCTTAAGTCAAATGGCTCAGGAGATCATAGTTCCTCAAATGGCCACACTTACCACCTGGGCGGAGGTTAAACAAGCGCTGATTGATGAGTTTGGTTCCAAGAAGAGCTTACAACGGCAAAAAACAGGCCTTCATGTGTCTTAGCCTGCAAGAGGGAAAATCGCCCCCTCATATGTTGAGCGATTCTATACCAAAGCTCAACTTCTGTTGCTGGCCAAACTGCTTCCTCTAGATGATGCTATTGCTGATATCATGGCTAGCTTGGCGTCTTATCCCTCTTTAGCAATGTATATCTCTGCAGTCAAGCATACCTTCCAAATGGTACGGGATATCAAAGGGGCGCTACTAAAAGTGGATGACTTCTATGAACCTGAACTTCTGCAAAGAGCTCCAAAGTGAGAATCAACTCTGACCCCTCCAGCCTCTTCTATGGCTGTATCCCTCTGGAACCCAGCTTCTTCAGAGCTGCAGCGACAAATTAATCCTCCACCATGTGAGGATAGCCAGAAAATATTGGCAGTTATGGGGAAGCGCTCCCCTCCAGCTTCAGATTCAAAAGCTCAGATGATGAAGTCAGCTTATACTTTGCCTGGTCCCCCTCTTGCATAGCGGTTTACTAATGCAAATAAAGTATCACATCCATCCTAGCCGCTGCCTCAATCCCCTCAGCCTCAACTCAGGCTGCCCCTAGTTTAAAACCATCAGTTATGGGCAGCCCAAGCCGGTCATTTCTAAGGCAAAAGTCAAAGCCATTACACTTTTAACGCCTCCCCCAAAAGTTGGTACATCTATGATGCTACCTTAAAAATCCAAAAGGGTAGATGAGAGCGATAAAGCCCTCCCCTGTGAGGAGATTAAGCCAGTTTATCAGCCCCCTCTTAGTAACTCGTTGAGGTGCATTGACAATCCCTCTGATGACGAGTCTGAAGGGGGTGATGAAGACGCAGGGGATTATATTTTGGGAGCCTCAATGGAAATGCAGGTCCCGGATAGGTTAATTCCAAAAGAATTGACATAGACTTGATACCACAACAAACCTATCTTTAACAATTGTTGAGGTTTTAGAGGTGATTGATATCGCTAGTGATGCTGACCAGCCTATTGGGAAAGAATCTAATCCACCTAGCAGGTTCATACCATTCAATATATTAAAGACAAATACCCTGTGATGGCTCAACACCTTGCCTCCACTCTCCGTTTGAAAGAGGTTCTCGCCCTCCCCCTATTTTTGGAAACACAATAACTAAGGTAGAGGTTGTCATGAATAAGGTGCGCGTTCTAGCCATCCTTGATATGGGTGCTCCATTGAACGTGGTTTCTTCAAAAGTATCACTAAAATTAAGTTAACGCCTGACCTGGACTATTAACAAGACTTTGGAACTTCAGGGCCTAACAATACGCAAGCTATTGGAGCCTACTCTTCTTAACTTGTATGTATTGGGAAGCTCTTACTGGCTGTTTCCGCTGTAGCATTAACCTATAATGCATACGACCTACTCATTAGCACGCAATTCATGATTGAGTATGATTTTGTTCATTAATATGAAACAGGGATTTCTCTCCATTCTAAATTACGAGGTTTCCCTAGTCTTTACAAATGATGAGCCCAAGAAGAAGGAATATAAATGCGTAGTTGAGCACCCTTTATCCGCCCTCACCCTTACTTATAACACATCAGGAAGAAACACAAAAAAGCTGCCTGACTCTGTGGATGCTTCAGAGGGCATTCCATTGTATGAGTCAGAAGAGATATTAGTCAAAGCGGGTGAAAAAAGGTTATAGACACTAAAATTACTATGCAAATCCCCTGCAACTGACTTCTGCACTTAACAAGCATTGATAGAATAAGCCCTTTCAAACCTTGAGTATTACCAAATATCCTAGACCCTGCTTACCAGCGACCTATTAATCACCTGCTGGGGATTACTAACAAGGACATAGTAGTAAAGAAGCATCAGGAGATTGGAAAAGCCCTGTTGATTCCAATTGAGGACATTCACTAATACCATTATATTGGGTCTATGCTAGATATGGGACTACCCACTGACCAAATGATATGCGCTTTGCCCAAAGTTCATATTTCTGATGATCTAACTCCCGCTAAGCTTATTAAAGTTCATTCTTTACTGGAGTCATATAGTGACATTTTCTCCAAATCTGATACTAACTATGGGCATATGAAGGGCTGGTGCCACACCATTGATGTTGGCGATGCCAAGACTATTCAATCTAAGCCTTATCAGAAATCAAAAGTTGAGGAGCTCCAGATGAGGATGGAGCTTAAACAGCTACTGGATACAGGGCTACTGGTGACTTCTCAAAGCCCTTAGTCATCTCCGCTATTGCTCATAAAAAGGAAGAATGGTGGGCATTGGGTTGTTATGGACTACCAAAAGCTGAATAACCTCAACAAGAAGGACAGCTACCAATCCCCCAAATTGATGACGCTCTGACCCAACCCTCTGGGACCAAATTTTTTACCATAAAATTGGCTAGCGGATACTGGCAGATGAACCTTTCTCTGCAAGACTAGGAAAAGTGTGCGCTCATCTTCAGTGAGGGTATCTTCCAACCTACCCAACTACCACAAGGATTGTGCAATGCGCCTGCAAGTTTCCATTGAGCCACGGACCATATCTTGCAGGATCTAATGCTTAGTTGCGTAGCTGTCTATATTGACAATATCGCCGTCTTCTCTCAAATGCTAAATGAGCACCTTTCTCACTTAAAGGAAGTTTTCCAACGCCTGCGGGCCTCTCATATTAAGCTGAAGCTCTCCAAATGTACATTCTTCCAGAAGTTGATTTCCTAATCCACGCCATCTCCTCAAATGGGATCCAGACTCTCCATGATAAGGTTGAGGTGATATCCAAAATTCTGGCACTTAAGACCCTCTACGATATTCAGATTACTTGGGCATGATGGGGTACTGCCATCAATTCATCCCCAAATTCGCTAATCTCAATGAGCCCCTCGTACAGTTTTTAACTAAGAACACCCCTTTCCATTGAGGAGCGGAACAAAAGGCTGCTTTTGAAATGCTAAAGAAGCTGCTGCAAAGACGGCCAATCCTACAATACCATGAATATAGTAAACTACTTGTGCTGTTTACTGATGCCTTTGACTATGCTGTTGGAGCTATATTGGCTCAATTGGATGAGCATGGGGTCAATCATCCCGTCTCATACTTCAGAAAGATTCTTTCTAAGGAATAATGCAACTATAGCATCACTGAGAAGGAGTGCCTTGCTGTCTTGCTCACTGTTGAATATTACCACCCTTTTCTATATGGGACCTAGTTTAAAGTGATCACTGAACACGCCTCCCTAAGGTGGTTACAGAATATGAAAGATCTCACTGGGCGCTTGGCACGCTGGGTTTTTGAAGCTCAAGCACTATGATATGACCATTGAGCACTGAGCTGGGACGAGCCACATAATGTTGATAGGTTGACTCGGCTGCCCATCCTTCACTTAGATAATAGTGAAGCAGAGCAGCTATATGACCGCCTAATGACCCCTGATGCTTGGGAGGATGAAGATGAACCCGTCCAGAAGCTGCTATCTTGACACTCCCATAACACTAAGGTGAGGATGGAAGTTATACAAATAAGTAGGGGTGAACTGGCTACCCTACCTCCGACCATATGAGAGATTACCTGTCATCATGGAGTCTCATGCTCTCCTAGGGCATAGCAGAGTGCGGAAAACCTATGAGTGGGTAAAAAATGATACTATTGGGTGGGAATCATGGAGACCATCATCAAAGTCCTGGATGCCTGTCTGACTAATTAAAGCAATACAGCTTCAAAACCAAGTATCAATATCAACCTACCACCCTTAACAGCCTTTCCACACAATAAGTCTCAATGTAGTTGGCCCTCTACCCCAAACTATGGGTGGAAATCGATACATTTTGGTAAAAATTGATCACTTTACCAAATGGGTTGAGGCTTTGGCTCTCCCAGCTCAGACGGACAAATCCACTGCCACTTTCCTCCATTATTGTATCATCTTTAGACATGGTTGCCCCCAAACTTTGCTCTGTGGTAATGGTAGAAACTTCACCTCCCAAGAGGTGAAGAACCTTGCTACATCCATTAGCATGCAACAACTCTTTTCTGCCCCCATAACCCCTAACTAATGGTACTGTTGAATGAGCCAATGGGACCCTAGTATCTACATTATGGAAAATGGCCACTTTAGACCCCCTTCACTGGGATCTGTATTTAATAAGAGCCCTCATGACTTACTGGATTAGTTACCATCAGATCTTAAGATGTTACCATTCTGTGTGTCATATGGCTGAGAACCTGAGGGTGCATGATCTACTTACCAAAGATGTTTTATAATCTAGGACTTATCCATATCAATCCATGAAGAAGGTGGCGCAGCACATTATCCAGTTACAGTCTGAGGCGATGAATAATTAGCAAAACTGTCACAAAAGAGGGCCAAACGGCCAATGAGATCTGGCCACCACTCCCTTCCTTCCAAGTGGTAGACTTAGTACTCTACTACCACAACCAAATCATGCCTAGGAAGGAAAATTTTGGATCTACTTAGGAAGGCCCATTTGTAGTCAATTATAAGCAAGGAGATGAGTATTTCATTAAGTCCCTTGCTTCTGGCCTTACCATTAACCAAGTTCACAAATGGTTCTTCCGACCTTATTCACCTTCTAACACTCTTGAAGGGGGTAATGTCACTAATTACAAGTCTAATGTTTAGAAAATAGTAGTTTGGAGGTAAGTGATGAAAAAATGGCCATAAGACCCTAGTCAATTCCTGGTGGAACCCTTCAAATTTGGGTAACATTTTCAATAAGAATTGGGTAAGTAAATTGAGTTTGGGCGATTGTATTGCTCTAAATCGTCAGCTGAATCTGATATCCCTTTAGAGGTCTCTCCCCTTCATACTACATGGCTATTACCACTAACACCGCAGAGACCAGCCCCTCTTATAGGGTTTGGGGGCTTCTCCAGGTGAAAATAATTTCACATCAACTGATTGGGTAAAATACACTAAAAACTTACCTCGTGGATCAATACTACCTATCATCAATCAACCATTCCACAAATGCAAGGTGAGTCTCAACCGATCTGATGGGTCAAATCTCAATATGTACTAATTTAGATTTTACTAAGCAATCCTAAATTTGAGCCTTGACAACTTAAATATCCATTATCAACTTATTAAAGGGGTTCATTTCTTATCCCTCGCAGCCTTAGTGAACTATAAAAATACAGCTTTCTATTTTTAGTGGTTATTTATTCTATTATTTTATTAGTGGTCCGATCCCCCCATTTGTTGGAGTTTAGGCCTAATTAGCACCAGCAAGCAAAGAAAATCCTAAAATCCAGCAGATATTGAGAGATCTAGATTCCACAAATGGCGGAAACAATTAGTGTAAAAGTTTAGAAGCATATACAAGCCTATGTTGTAGAATACCTCATTTGTAAGGTCTGAAGACAAGTCAAAACAAGGGTTATAAAATAGAAATATTTATTGAATTTATTAAACAGGAGATGACAATAAGGGGGCTGGACTAATGAAACTATTTGTAAGGGAAATTGGGGGGATGAGAAATGGTATTTTCATTAGGGGACTAAGCCCAATTTATCCAATAGTATCAGATTACCATTTATGGTAAAAGCATAACTCAAGTATGCCCAAACTTGAGCTTTGGTTATGAGAAAAACCTCACTCTAATTGATAATATTGTAATAACTATGGCGTTCAAATACACATTTATAATCAAACTTAATGATCAATTTTGTTGATGGAGTAATTTGTGATTTTCAGAGCTGTTGATGTAACGCTGGCAACCCCATCACACAGCTCCTTAGTACCAACCTGAGCATACATAGCCCTTACCCAACGTTGGTCAATTATATAATTATGATCATGGAGGGCTACCAACCTAATTCTTTTTGACTTTATAAATCTCCTCCTTGTGCTACAGTATGTACCCTCAAATCATGCCATCAGACATGAAATTACCCTTCAAATTTTGGGGCACCACCCATTCTCCAGGGGCGTCAGCAAGAGAGAAACTTTTGTGGGTAAAAGGTAATTTCATGACAGCAACTTTAGGGGTTGCCTTGGGACCAGCGGCTTCAGAGAGGTGTTTTCAGAAAGTGTCAATTAAGTTCTGGCTGGACACAGTCATGGTATGTTAGGATGTTTGCCCACCTTTCCAGCCATCTATATTATCATGGGTCACTAAGGGGATAATTCCCTATGGCAAGTGAATTGGATATCAGTTGACCCTGATTTCAGGTTAATAATGTTTGGGGGAAATAGGTAATTCAAAAGGATTGTATCCATCAGGGATTGATCCAGGTGTTTGCTTAAGATCTCATCCGGCAGAGTTTCTGATGATTTGGGGGCATCTGATAGTTGATCAAGGATTAACTATCAGGTGTACCATTGGGATAGGTCAGGTTTCATCACTGACCAATTGGGAATTTAAAGAGCAAGTTGTGAGGCAAGTGAAGCCACCTTCGATTAGCAAATCGATCAGTTGGTTTGTGACCTGCCATAATGGGTAACAAGTTCCATTACCTAAGCAGGTCATTTGACATTTATGGTTGGCTCGCTAGGATTGATTGGAAATTTTAGGGACACATTTCTGACTCTTTCCATTTTAGGTCTCAAGGATGCCCAACAAAGGAATCCCAACCAGATGAAGAAGACCATCGCTGATGAGACAATGAAGGGAAGTTCAATGGCAATGGCTGCCCTTTCATGGCTGAGGCACCAACCTATGGAAGGGCGTTGAATTCCCTCTTTAAGTTAATATTAAAAATCATTCAATGTATGCCGACCAAGGGACAGACATTATCAAAATGGAAGCATCAAAACTAACCAAACCAAAAAACCTGAAATTATAGCCCTAAACAAGCAGCAAGACACAAATGAAAAAACAAAAACCAGATGGCAAGGCGGTGAACCGCTTATCCCACCATGGCGGAAGGGGAAGGGGGATCAGGGGCTCATCCATTGTATCTGCATTGTACAAAGCGTGGGCCAAGTAAGAGAGCAAGGGCGTGAGTTTATAAGCATTATGGGGGTGATATCATAGAGGACTGGTTTTTAGAAATCATCATCATAAATGGAGCTCAGGAAATGGACAAGCACTTTTCCACTTGAATGCGGATGGCAGGAAGCTGGGAAACTGAAGCAGTGTTAGCTTAAGTTATTTTTGTTTTTGTTTGCAAAGCCGCTACCACTTTCTGAATGGCATCTGCAGCATGTTTATGTAGCTGGAGAAAGGTATTTTTGCTCTGGTGGGGGGCAGGTCTGGGCAAGAATGGGAGGGGGAGACCTTTAGACAGTTTCATCCCTGTTTAGGATATAGATACTATGGAGGAAAATTATACCAGTTTGTGAAGCAGCTGCCACAGCGAAATGGTGTTGGGTGCATAACAAATCGCCATTTGGGTGTGGGACATAAAAGTGCTGAGAGATCTCAACTGGGGGTTCATGTTGGGATAAATTCCCATAAAATCAACTTTGGAGTCTTCAATAGCATAATCTGATTTTTCAGTTTCATTCAATGAGGACCATGGGTTCAAGTCATACAAGTACAATTTTTCCTCAATAGGGATGGATGAGGCTGGCAATTGGGTTGGGGCTCAGGAGAGAATTGTTGTACAAGCTGAATCCTGATTGGAGGGAGCATTGGTGGATCCAGACTTATTGGTCTGATTGGCTGCTGTAGACGCAGTAGTAGCAGCAGGCTTTGGAAGAGGTGGGGGTTATATTGCCCCCCATACTGAGAGGGCTGTGAGGTGGCCAGCAGACAAAGAGTTAGTGGCTGATACTGTAGAGGCGGTGTCAGCGCTAAAGTTCTCTAGATTGGCGCCAAGGTTCATAGGTGGCTCGAAGCTTGAAATTTGGAAAGAGCACCAAGAAGGAAACGGAAAATGGGTTAGAACACCAAATAATTTATTGAGTCAAAAGGTTTTGATATTTATAGGGTGCGTTGGGACTTGGTGCCTCAGGGATCATTGAGGCCTCATCCATTCAGGATCATTACTGATCTTCTGGAATGGCCTCCTCATGGGCATCCTCAATGGATTGTGTCGCCCACCTGACCGAATGGGTGGAAATGCTGCCCCATGTGACTCAGGAATAGGGGAGGAGGATCCTGAAATTAATTTTGCTTGGTTAGGTTTGATGACCAATTTGGCACAGCCCGATCCAGAAGTAGAATTCAATTCAATCATTATCTCAAAAGTCTGACAACACCCCCTCAAGATCCTGTCAGAGGGGGGAATATGGCCGCAGGAACTGACCATGAACCCAATTTGCTACAATCCCTTGGTTGACATCAGCAATGGAGTACTCAGACTTCACCCTATGAATGGTTTTATAAGGTACAGACTAAAGTACATCAAGCTTATTTTGTCAGCCACCAGGTCGATGGTGATAAAAGAGAATGAGGTCACCTAATTGAAAATTCGGTAATGAGGGTCATCTGAAATTAAATTGGGATGTCTCTCTTCCAGTGGTGGTAATAATGCCTTGAGTGGCTTGGGCTTGAAGCCAGACAATTTCATCAGCTAATGCCCTCATAGTTAATTCAGAGTTCTCAGGTGTGGAGGCTTTAAGCAGTGGCTGGATGCTACTTGGTAGCCGAGGTGCCCGCCCATATAGGGCTTCAAATGGGGACATCTTGATGACTTGGTGATAGCTCACCCTGTAGGCAAGCAAGGCGCTTGGTAGACAATGGTTCCAACGGGCAGGATCCAAGGCAGCCAACTTTTGTAGGATGTAAATAAGAGTTCCATTAGCGTGTTCTACTGCCCCATTAGTAGTTGGGTGGTAAGGGGCAGTGAAACTCTGGGTAGTGCTAAATAACGAAGTTAGTTCTTGTACTACCTGGAAGTTGAAGTTCAATCCATTGTCTGAAAGTAAGGTCTGGGGGCACCCATTCTGGGTGAAAGAGGAACGTACAAGGAAAAGAGCTGTAGCCTTGGCAGTAACAGCAGGAACCAAAATTTCCTCAACCCACTTATTTAAGTGGTCCACAGCTTGGATAACATACTTGTGGCCATGCAATCCTATGGGAAGGGGACCCACAACGTTGATGCTAATGACATTGAAGGGCTCAGTTGGGGCAACAACTGAGTGTTGGGATTGAGGGTTAGCTCGGTCATGGGATCAGCAGGTCATACAAGCCTCCAAGACCTCTTGGATGGTTTCTACCATTTGGTCCCAGTAGCATTGTGACTTCAGCCATTTGTGAGTCTTCTTAACTGCCCCGTGCCCCACAGTTGAATGGCCCTCTAGGATGACATCAGTTCGAGAGGAGGGGCAGAAATAAGGGAGCCACTTCTTGTTGACCTTCTTGTAGAGTAGGCCATCCTTGGTTTGCATATCTCAAGTCATTCTACGGAGTTTGGCCTCAACCTCAGGAGTTTCCAATTCCCAATTCTCAGGCTGTCCTATCAGGTCATATAGCTGATCTTCCTCGGTGGTCAAGACTGATAGCACTGGCATCTGAGAAAGACCATCAGCATTCTGGTGAATTGTGCCTGCGCAATGGATGATGGTGAAATCATAGCTTTGCAGTTTTAGAGTCCACCTGACTAGCCGACCATCTGGGTCTTTCATTTGTTGAAGCCACCGGAGCGAGGAATGGCCTGTAATAATAGTAAAATGTGTACTATAGAGGTAAGTCCAAAAATGTTTGATAACTAGTAGGACGGCTAGACATTCCCTCTCAGTGACGCTGTAGTTCCTCTCAGCTTTACTTAGCATCTTACTAAAATAGGCCACAAGGTGGTCGACCTGGTTTTCATCATGTTGGGCCAGGATAGCCCTGACAGCAACATCACTTGCATCCATGAACAACAAAAAGGGTTGGTCAAAGAGAGGTTGAACTAGAATGGGTTTAGTACATAGAGCCGTACATAAAGTTTTTTAAAAGCCTGTTACTGTTTAGGCCGCCACCCAAATAATATATTCTTTTGCAGGAGATAGAACAGTGGCTCAGCTAGGTCAGCAAAATGTGGGATAAACTGATGGTAATAGCCCACCATGCCAAGAAAGACTTGAATATCTCGTAAGCTTTGGGGGCGTGACGTCTTCTCTATGACGTCAACTTTGTTAGGTATAGGTTGGATGCCACGCTTGGAGACCTTGTGTTCTAGAAACTCTAGCTCAGGCTGGAAGAAGGAGAACTTTGAAAGCTTGAGCTTAACAGAGGCCTTCCTAAGCTGTTTGAAGACTTCCCTGAGATGCTCCACATGTCCATTAAAGGTCCGTGAGAAAATGGTAATGTCATCCAGGTAAACGAGGATGCATGAGAGCTTCAAGTCCCCTAGGATCCCGTCCATGGACCGCTGGAAAGTGGCTGGGGCGTTATAAAGGCCTTGGGGCATCCGGGTGGGCTCAAATAGCCCTTTGTTAGTGATGAGAGCGCTTGGATCAGTCTTTGGGGGCGAGCTCAACCTGCCAATATCCGCTGGAGAGGTCCATGGCTGAAAAATACTGAGGAACTGGCAAGCAGACGGAGAGAATCGTCAATTTGGGGAAGAGGATAACTGTCCTTCTTGGTGATGGAGTTAAGTCATTGATTTTCCATCACCACTTGGTGCCTGCCATCTTTCTTTCAAACCAGCAGAAGAGGGGAGGCCAAGGGCTGTGCAATGGGACCAGGAGCCCAGCGTCAAGTAGCTGTTTAAGTTCCACCGTTACCTGGGCCACTTTGACCTTGATTTTTTAGTAAGGCCGAGATCAAAAAGGGAGAGCATCCCCAGTTTACACATGGTGGAGGACTCCGCTCATTCTTCCAAAATCATAGGTTGAGGTCGAGAATAGGCCCAAGTATTCCTCCAACAACTCCTGGACCTTATGTCACTGCTCATATGAGGGGTCCTTCCTGATATTAGCGTCAACCAGACTAACTGAGGGTGGCAACTCCAAGCTGAAATCCCTCAAGTCCCCAAAGCTTTGAACATTGGCAACAGCACCTATTGGTAAAAGGCAGACATAAGCGGCGGGACTGTTTGGACCTACGACTTTAAGTTTGTCAGTAAGGTTGGCTAGCAACACTGATATAAATATGGCATATGCTGGATCAAGGATCCCGGGGCAGGTCAGCACTTCTTTAGGTGATGGGTTGTCTAGGCCTCAGATTTCCAATAGGTACCCCGAGGGAATGTTGACATGGACCCAAGTGTCAGCAATGACTTGAGACCTTGAGGGTACTGTAGTCGCCCTGGATAAGTAGATCGGCATACCTTCCTGTCCATCAACAGCAGGAGGGGGTAGTTGAACTGGAGAGCCCCTGATATGATACTCAAGCTGATTAATTTGGTCCTCATTCTCCAGTAGACAGGCTCAGGCTTTGACCTCTGTCTTAGAGTTACGAGAAGTTTCAAGATCAGAGGGACCCAATGCCATAGTAGGGAGAGAAAGCCACCATTGTAATGGAGCACTACCAAATAGTCTCAAAGGAACTGAGTACTGAGGAGGTCATATCTGGGGTTGTCTAGTGCGACTGTGGGGGTGTTCACAGCAAGCTTTCCAAACCGTAATGGCAGAGAGGAATAAGCTCCTATAGATTGGGTACACTGTGGGCCGGCCGTGCCATATTCCATGTAGTGGGGCAGGTCTGGAGTGATCTTGACCCATTTGACCAACTTGGAAGATATGACGTTCATGGGGGAGCCACTGTCAACTATGGTGAGGACTGGAATCTTGTGGACTCAGATGACGACTTGGGTAACCAGACTTCCAAATTGGTGCGGTAACATGAGGAACATGGGAGAATCATCAGAAGAAAAGTAAGCAGTATCAACATCTTTATTTTCATCAGATACTGAAACTCCTTCTTCTGGTACAACAGCTCCTGTTTCATTCAAGGATGATACTTGAGGCTGGGTAGGGATGTCAGCATGAAGCGCCTCGTCCTTCATGCTGATGGCCCTTTTCCCGCCTTCTCATCAAGTCGTTTCCAGCAGACCTGGGCATTATGTCTGAAACCATTACAGTAGGTGCATCGAGGTTGTTGATTCTTCTGGGTTTCAACCACATGGACCCTAGGGCGGTTAGAGGGGCCTGTAGACGTAGCCTTAAAGTGTAGAGTCGAGGCAAGAGTCTCGTTAAGTGCTTCCTTGATCTCCTGAATATAGGTAAACCCATTCTTCTTCCTGATCATATGCATTTGAACCTCAGGATAGGACCCCAAGGCAGAAATGACAGCGGTGATAGCGTCATCCAGGGTGATACGATTTGTCATAACTAAGGGTTATTCTTGGGCATAAAAATGGTTGGCAAACATCATGGGGTTTTCCCCTTTATTCAGTCAGATGCCCATGAACGCTTGCTTTTGATTGGCCAGAGTTTGATTGCTGCCAAACTCTTGGATCAAGGCTGAATGGACCTGTTCCCAGGTGTTACACTCCTTCAAATGGGGGGTCATGATATCCTGGGTGGTGCTGTCTAAGCAGGAGTGGATATGCTTCACCTTCTGTCGGTTGGTGGCCTCCTCCATGGAACTCTCATAGGCGTACAAATATAAGGTGAATTTTTACCGTCTGGGGGTGAACCTTTCCTTAAAACTAGGTTTAAAGTTAGCTACAATAGGAGTGGAAAGGGTGTTGACGCTGGGGATGGGTACCAGCTCTGAGATCTCAGTTTCCGCATAATCCTGGGGAGCCCGCAGATCTAGCTGTTGCCACAAGCCTTCTAAGTCCTCTTGGATGTAGTCCCTAATTTTGGCTGAGGGTGGAAGCAGAAGACTTATTTGCAACCTGCTCCTTTAGTGATTGAATCTTGGTGCTCTGAAGGTGAAGCTGGCCTTCGAAGGTGGTCAAACTGGTTTTGAACCCTCAACAAGTTTGTTCAAGATTGGAGATACAAGCGTCTGTAAGCTTAGTAAAGACACTGAAGTTATCCATTTCATCTGGCAATGCCTCGATAGAGACCCTGGGGTTGAGGGGGACTCCATCCAATCAGAGTCTGCACCCCAGCGCCACATTTTAAATTTGATCACATAGGGCATCCAGGGCTGTTATCACATCCCTTCATCATGGGTCCTCGGGTTCGCCAGATGATGAAGGGCCCAGGGGCCCTTGAGGTCCGCGGGGTCCTTCTGGTCCTGCTGGCCCTGGACGCCCTTTGGGGCCTTCAGGCCCCCTAGGTCCTTTGGGCCCTGCACTCATGGAGGGGTAGTCATGAGAGGCCAGCTCTTGGTAGTGCTATTGTAGGGATTGTACCAGTTCTTCAACTTGGAGGAGACGCTGATTCCAAGTTGCCTCAAGTAGCTGAGCGTTTTGACGCAGCTGATCCTTGAGGTAGCCAGAGATTCCGCTTTCTAAAACTACAATTTGATCCCAGATCTCGTTGATCAATCGCAGTTATCAATAATGGCTTTGCAGTTGTCATGCACAAAGGAGGAGGCAGCTTCGTAGAAGTCAATGATGTATAAGTAAATTCTGGGTGAGTCCCAGTTGCTGGGAGACCTCCTGATGGTGTAACCTGACTAGCTGAAGTAGGCGATGGATAGCTGGGTGGACGAAGTTATGAAGGTAGCGTTTGGGCCCCAGTGCAAGTTCCCCTGCTGGTAGTGCAGCCAAGCCAAAGAGGTTCCACATTGTAGAAGTTACAGAAGAGGCACAGGAGCGGCTGGAGTGGGCGCCCATGGAGTAGATGCCATTTATCAGTTGTTGGATGACATTATTAAGGTTTCTCATATGGAGTTGGTATTGGCTCCCATCAAGGGAGGGCATTGAGAGTTGGAAGGCGGCCCAAAATTCTAGCCTCTCAGGCTGTGAGGGTGGCATTGCATATTGCGAGGTACTACCCATCAAGTAAAACTTATCAACTGACCAGTTGATTGATCTCCAGAGCTACTAGTATAGACCATTTTTTTGTGATAGACGTTTTCACTTAGGACAGCTCGGAGCCCACTGTAGTGTGCACCACTTTTGTTGGCGCTACAGTTCTCTGGACTGGCGCTGAGGTTTGTAGGTGTCTCAAAGCTGAAAAAATTGGAAAGAGCACCAAGAAGGAAACAGAAAAATGGGTTAGAATACTGAATAATTTATTAAGTCAAAAGGTTTCGATATTTATAAGGTGCATTGGGACTTGGTGCCTCAGGGATCATTGGGGCCTCATCCATTCAGGATCTTTACTGATCTTCCAGAATGGCCTCCTCATGGGCATCCTCATTGGATGGTGTCGCCCACCTGACCAAATGGGTGGAAACGCCGCCCCATGTGACTCAGGAATAGAGGAGGAGGATCCTGGAATTAATTTAGCTTGATTAGGTTTGACGACTAATTTGGCACGGCCTGATCCAGAAGTGGGTAATTTGATTCAATCGTTATCTTGAATTCTGACAGGTGGCAAAGGCAGAAAGGTAGGGGAAACTCCACTTTGAGTGGTCCAACTCAAAGCAGGATGTACAGATGGTCCGCCCGCCCTTGACGCAGGCCCAGAATGGGTGGTCAGGGGAAGAAGCAATGAAGGAGCGTAGGGGAATCTGGTCAGCTAAATCTGTAAATTTAGGGCCAATTGTGGCAAAAGCATGAGACCCAGTGAGGCGTGTGGCTCCATTGGGGACCATAAATTGAAGGATGGGGTCAGCGCCATAGGCTGCCAAACCTGCCATCAGCTCCTGATGGAGCACTGATGGGGGAAGGTGAGTGGGCAACCCAACGAACTGAACCACCATCATGGAGTCAGTGGGGAGCCAGGTGCACGTTGTGGGAATTGAGGTTCCCTGGAAAACCATGGGCACAGTTTTGTCATGGATGTGGCTAAGAAGAACTAGACTGGGCTCCCAGTCAGGGAGCACGAGCACCCAGTGGAGGGCCCAGAATGCCAGAGGCATAGCGGTCCAAATGACTAAGATAAGTGGGGTTCTATGGGACACATGAGGAAAGCAAACATACAGTAACGTACTGAAGGCCCCCAAGGCAAACCAGATGGTTGCGTTGGGGGCAACCGCGAGTCTTATGGGGGCAACCCCCAAGGGCGGGAGAGGCAGGGAGGATGACAACTCCTCCAGGGATTACAGTTGCTGGCCTTCAGAACCCAAAAGGGAGGCTTGTGCACCAGTGGGAGGCAGCACAGAGACCGCCATGTTGTTAGGAATATGGGTTGAAGTGTGGAAAACCCATGAGAGGGGCTGAAACTGAGTTTCCCCAGAGGGGGACACTCTAGGTCCCGCTGGTGAGCTGGACCCACAGTGGTAGAGGCGGCTATCAGGGCCAAACACATGTGTGGCAGCTAGGGACGCCTTGAGACTGCTCCCACTGGGGAGCAGGCTCGGTGGATTGACATCTGAATGAACAGAAGGGGCTCCATTTAACAGACGTGAAAAAATGAACATGACAGTGGGCTCGCCTTTGGGGGTGGGTCAGATTATCACATCAATGATCCGCTTCTGCATGGTGGGATTAAGTGACCAGATAATCCAGTCTGCAAACATCAGGAAAAGGATCTGGGCGACGGCGCACTTCGTCAGATTAAATGACAGAATCATGGTTTAAAGTTGTGTTAAAAGCGGGTGGAGTCTACAGCAAACTAAGCAGATTTTTGGAATTCATTTTGACAAAGGCTAAAAAGAATGAACCAACAACTGCCCTCGGTGGGGCCAGTTGCCTTTTAAATGGTTCTAAATGCATGGGGAAGTATTGGGGGATTGATTATTTGGGGAATAGGGAGGGGATTGGTTGGCTAGTTTGGAGGGGGGTGAAATGCAGCTCCCAATTTGGCAGAAGCTTAGAAACTTTTTGCAAATTTTCCAAACTTCTTGTGACCAAGCCAAATAATGCTGCTGATCCAGGTCTTGATGACTCAAATCAGCTGATTTGCACAGCTGGGGAATTTTGGATTAATCTCAGAAGGCAGGGGTCCATGGATCAGGTTCATTGTGACTCAGTCCAATCCCACAATTAAGATCATACAATATGAACTCCCTGGATCTGCCTTGGAACTTCAGACCCAATTATCCAAGCCATTTGAACCTGGGTTTTCAATCCGAGCCATATTCTGATCTAACTTCTAAGCCCAACTGGCCCAAACTGGCTCTCCCAGTCCAGAAATTACTGGCCAGGCTCTGACACTGGGAATAACTTCCCAATTTTTTGCCATGGCTTGCCTGGGGAGTGGGTGGCCTCTGGACCCTCTCCAAGCCCCCTGATGTGAGCCACCTCCCTGCAGACCCCTTATATTAATCCTACCAGGATTGAAGAGAAGGGAAGGGGCGGAAGCGGGATGGTTTGGGGAGAAAAGCCGTCACCAAGCGCTCATCTATCACGTGGGCGAGGTCACCCAGCTGTGACAGAGGGTCCACAGGAGCCTTGGGGCCCCTCTTCGTCCAGAAAGGGTGCTCACCCTATCCAGATTCAAGGGCTGGTCCCCAAGACTTGAAAGTTTCTGCAGTGGCAGCATCAGCTTCATTTGTGAAACCGAGGTCAAAGTACCCCTTATAGGGGTAAAAATTGATGAAGCCGGCGGGTTGCATCACCACCTGTGCTAATTCAATTATGGGTTTGTCTTCATATGGGACAACTTCCCATAAACGACACAAAGGCTGAAATGCATGCAAGGGCGGGGCAGGACGAGAGGGCAAAGGGCACCACCTGGGATTGTGCAAGGTGAACGGCGAGATCATTGGGCAGAATGAACTGACATAAGGATTGGTTAGGACTGGAAAAACCAGTCCAAGCACGTTACCCCCCAAACAGAAAACGCTGTGTGGGGTTTTGCCGCTGACCTACACTGGAACAGCAGGCGGTGGGGCCGTGGACATTAGTGAGTTGGGGGCGCGGCTATCTGAATTGCTTTTTCAGATTTTAAATTTACAAAATTCGCTCAAAAGTGGGCTCAAGTGGAAAGAAAAGTTATATTCCCTTAATAATTACTTAATAATTCACATAAATAAAAGAGTTGTTTTTAGCAGAATTCAGTATTTGTTTTAGTTCTATTCATCTTCGGAAATTTATTACTTGTGTGCTTTAATTGGGGATTATTTAGAAGGATAAAGAGTAAGGACTGAAGATCCTTAAGAAAAGACGCTGATATTTGATAGGAATTTATGTAGACTCCGCAAGACCAGAGGAAAAGCGTAAACTTAGGGATCTGAGTGTGGATCAAATTAGGAGGATAGGGGTATAAGTTCCTACTGAAGATATCAAGAGTATTTCGTGGAGAAATACAGGTCAAGCATTGGACCAGAATGGGTTGTCTATTCAACTATGGATAATAAGCTCCATACTATTATCAATTGACTATCATCTAAACTCAGACAACATAAATCATGCACATACTGAACCTGTGCAGTTATCAATTAAAAGTTACCAGTCTTGATCAATAAAGGAAAAACCCTACATTTTACTAATTTGGTGCTCACTACAGGGGGAATTTGAGTAGGATACACCAGTAAAAGATGTCGTACAATGATGAGTTAAGAAAACTCTGGACTGTGTTAGAAACCATCAACAAGAACACCTTGAAATCTGCGGATCATTGAGAATTTGCTGCCTTGGAGGAGAGAGTTACCAAGAATGAGGAAGGAGTCAAAGATGTCTCTAATTTTGGCAATGAGTTGCTAGGGAAAGTAACGTCATTAAAGAAAAGGAAGGAGATCTAGTTCAAGAAGTTTTTTTTCAAAAACTGAATGCAAAGCAGATCACGTTTGATTGCGTGCATTCAGCGCAGACATAGAGCATCTTATGAAGTAAGTCAAAAAGTTGAAGACTCATAAATGCGAATGTGAGCCCTATGTGGCAACTGACGCCAAAGAAAGGACCACAAGAACTCCATTCAGGAATTACTATTCTAAGTTATTGCTGACCATACTCACAGCCATTTTGGAGATGACTCCCAAAATCACTCCTCAAGTCAGTCGAGTAGCTGAACCTATAGTGGTGGCTGGAGAAACTTCAGTGGTTTTAGAGCTACGCTAAAATTGCCCACATTCCATCAGGATAACGCCCCTGAGTTTTTCTGATTGTTTGACATGACAATGTTCAGGTATGGTGATTGTCAAAAAGCTTTGACAGTGATTAACTGTTTGGACACTAATTGTTAAAGCTTAGTGCTACCCTATCTAGAGGGGGACAGCTGGTCATACTCAGAGACCAAGGCAGCCATAATGATAGAATTTAAAAGTCCCACACATATGTCAAAGCGCAAATAGGAATTCATGGGAATCCAAATTTCGGAAGGATGAGTCCTTAGCAAGTTTCTCCAATCAATCCTACCAAGAATCACAGATTTTGGCTGTAATAAAAGTACTGGATGATTTTGAAGCACGGATCGCGTTGCAAGTGGACCTTCAGCCCTATTGCAATTTAATCTAAATGATGTCTTCCATGTTTGAAACTGAGATTACCACCTTGCAGATGGTGATCATTTGAATATATTAGGAGCTACATCTGATGTATTAATAGAAGCTTTAAACTGAGTCCAGTGTGAAATTTGAAACATATTAAGGATACTGAGAGTGCTAAGGAGTCCAATAATCAAACAGTGCCATGAAAAAAACCCAAGGAGTCTAAGCAGACCAATAAGAAAGACAAATGCTGTTTTCAGAGTGGAGGAAAGGAACACTTTGCTGTTCAATGCAAGAAGCTAAAGGAACAGATCAATGTGGTCCAAGCAAAAGAGGCCAAACCTGCACAGGAGTCAGGAAAAGGGCCCGTGGCTTAGACAGGGAACGGTCTAGAGCTGCGGATAAAACTGTTCCATCTGATATCTTTCATGAAGAAATTAAAATTAGTGATCTGTTCATCAATGATGATGTTCTAAGTCATTTGTACCAAGTGGTCAATTTGGATGTTAACGCAGTAACCAGATCTGGAGCGATGGGGATTGACCCTGAAATAATCAAGGAAATTGCTCGTCCATATGCATGACAACTAGTGGATAAGATTTGAGCTGCAGAGAATTCAGAAGAATTGAATGAGGTCAAATTAGATGAGGCAAACCTGTCTATTCCCCTTAGTGCAATTAAGGAATTGTTTCCTGATATATCAGAGAAAATTATTCACTTAGAAATTTGGAAAATAACACCTCTATACACTCAGTAAATATGATTTTACAATACTCCAATTGTACGTATATTGATATACTGGTTGATCAAGTGCAGGTTAAGGTGATAATTGACAGTGAAGCGACTATCAATATTGTCCTAACCAAGCTGAAGAAGATGAGAATCTCGCTTGATCTAGAACACAAGAAAGAATATGTGACATCCATTTCAAATACAATCATCTCCTGTGGAGTGTATAGCACTTTGCCACTTTAATTTAATCTTTAGTGGTATCCGCCCCAGAAATATTATTGGCCAACCAAAACCAAGATATTCTGATAAGGATGGAGTTTTTAAGGAAATGCAGAGTTAAATGTAACTCCAAAGATAATATGTTGACCATATTGGGTCAGACGTTACCACTAGTTTATTAGAAAGATGGGAAAGCTCCACTGACAAGGAGGAATAATTTCATCAATATGATCTACAATGATGGCATTGTCCTTATTTGTTACCAATTAGTTAGCCAAAAGCAATATGAAATGCCAACTGAAATCCTGCAAAAATTGGGGAATTCCGTTGAGTATAAATAATCAAGAACTATACTGCCAGGATTGCAGATCAAAGTCAACATGGGATTGTCATTGGAGATACCTGATCTGTTGTATGGGGAAGTCAGAAGCCCCTGGAAGAAGTCCAGAGTAGAGCCTTGGGTGGCTCCTGGAATAATTATGCTGAGACATGGAGAAATTTTAGTTCTCCTGGAAAATTTGAGTGAAAACCTGATGAAGATCAAGAAGAATCAGATCATCACATTTGTTCGTCTAATCCCAATGGCAGAATTGAGGAAATTCCACGATTTTAGGGCCCTTGTAGGAATCCAGCTGGGTTACGCTCACTTGGTGCTACGCTGCTGGATCCCACAAAGTATTTATTAAAAATAAAATATGAATAAATATAAAAAGTGGGTTTTTATACATGTTTAATAGAGGCACAGGAGTAAAAATGAGAAAACGATGATCCTTGATATCTGACTATTTAATTATTTAAAGGAATTTGAGGATTAAGGGGATTTTGGGAATAAGTTCAGACCAGCTTAACCTCATCTGAATTAGAAATATGAGGGAATAACGTATCATAACTTGGGAACTTGCTTCAGGGCAGTGGAGCAAATGAAGAGGAATTCTGATTGGCTAACACGTACCTGTGAGGTAACATTTTTATATACTTTAGCCAATCACCTCCCAAGAAATTTCTTGCACCTTGTGGGACCCCCGCTAAGCCTATAAAAGGGGGGGTCCCCGCGCAGGTGCATTAGAGGACTTTGTTGGGGTTGGGGGAGTGCCTTCCAAAGATTTTCCCAAAGTCCGTGGTGAGGTTGGAGTAATCCAACCAGCTGAATTTACTACTAGTGCATGTACAGGTTTCAAAATGGTGTTTCCCTGATTATTGGGGTTCCACTGAGAATCAGCCTGGGACTTTTGGCCGATTTTCTTATCTTCCATATTTTTATTAATAATAAACAAACTCTTAACCACATCAGAAAATTAAAAATGGCCAACATTTCCCCTCTTCAGCTGAATTTGACATTCAACATCCTTATTTCTCAGCTGGGAGGGCAAATGTTCGACATCACTGCCCTTAAGAATGTTGGGGGGAGATTAAGGTCAGAGGAAATGGTCATGTATGCAATTAATGGTTATACCTGTAGCTAAAGATTTAATTGAGTACTCATTTCCCCTTTTGTAAGTGATGGTGAAGGGGCCCTCCCATATTGATCCAAGCTTATCGCTTCTAGGAGTGATGTGGTTATGGTAATAAAGTACCTTATCAGACACTTAAAATGTAGGTAAGGGGAGTTCAGAGCTCATTTTCAGCCTGCCCTTCTTTAGTCATTGTTTTGGCTAAATTATTCATAGCCTCAGATTGGAGTTGTATGATGCGCTGAGCTAATCTGTGCATAACTTTATCAGGTTACTGAACTCTAGAGGAGAATAAATCTTTAACTAAAAGAGCAGGTATTCCAGATTCCCGCCCATATAAGACACATAATGGGGACATTTTCAAAATCAAATGATAAATGATCCAATAAGCCATAAGGGCACTGGGTAAGAATTAATACCAGTGAAGTGGATCAGAAGAGTCCATTTTATGTAGGATGGATACTAAGGTTCCATTGGCTCTCTCCACAGTCCCATTAGTTGATCGATTGTATGGAGCAGAGAAAAGTTTTTGACCCCCATGGAGGTGGCCAGTATTTTACTACTCTGGAAGTGAAGTTTTTTCCATTATCGCAGAGTAATACTTGAGAAAAGCCATGTCAAGAGAATATATTCTGACGAAAAAGGTGGCTGTGGTCTTGGCCGTTTGAGAAGGGAGAGCCACGGCTTCCACCCACATAATGAAATGGTCAATTGCTATTAGGATAAAGCGGTTGCCAATAGTGGACTGAGGAAGGGGCCTATTACATATAGACTAATAATGTGAAAAGGTTGTTGAGGGGTGGTTGGTTGATACTGATATCTAGTTTTTAGCCAGACTGATTCTTGCAAGTAAGGCAGGCCTCTAAGACATCAACAATAGCTTCCATCATTCCATCCCAATAAAACCGATCCTTAATCCACTCATAAGTTTTCTTGGCCCCTTCATGACCTAAAGTGAAGTGAGCTTTTAGATAACAGATACACGTTCTGAGGGCCAAAGGTAAGGCAGACATTTTGTTCCCACCTTCCTATACAACTTCCCATTCTCCACTTTGGTGTTACGGTTGTGTTGGGCTAACATTTTCTGCACAGGCTCATCCTCATCTTCCCAGTCATTGGGGGTCATTAAAAGATTATGTAGCCTTTCCGCCTCACTGTTATTTAAGTGGAGGACAGGCAGTTGGGTCACCCCATCAACATTTTAGTAACGGGTACCAGCACGATGTTTGATTTTCATGTCACAAGGCTGGAGCTTTAGAGCCCAGCGAGTTTTCGACCAGTAGGATCCTTCATGTTTTGCAACCACTTTAGATATGTGTGGTCCGTAACTACAGTAAAGGTGGTTCCATATAGAAAAGGGTGATAATGCTTGACAGCTAACAGAACAGCAAGGCACTCTTTCTCTGTTACACTGTAGTTGCGTTCTGCCTTTGACAGCATCTTACTAAAAAAGGAAACATGATGATCTATATCATGTTCATCGAGTTGGGCTAGAATGGCCCCAACGGCATAATTTGAGGCATCAGTGAATAGTATGAAGGGTTTATTATAATCAGGATGCCGCAGGATAGGACATTGTTGTAGCAGTTGCTTCATTTTTTCAAAGGTGGCCTTTTGTTCAGCACTCCAGTAAAAAGGGGTATTCTTGGTTAATAGCTGAACAAGGGGCTCACTAAGTTGGGCGAACTTAGGGATGAACTGATGGTAAAACCCCATCATCCCTAGAAATACCTTAAAAGCTCATACTTTTTTAGGGGCTGGAATTTTTGTGATGGCTTCGACCTTGTCCTGCATGAGTTGAATCCTTTCTTGGGAAATAGAATGGCCAAGGAAATCTAATTTCTTTTGGAAGAAGGTACATTTTGAGGGCTTCAACTTGATATTAGACTTACGTAACCGTTAAAACACCTCCTTCAAAAGATCAAGATGGTCATTAAAGGTTCTTGAGAGCACCATAATGTCATCAAGATAGACGATGACACAAGTCAACTTGATGTCCTGTAAGATGTGATCCATCGCACGCTAGAAAGAAGCAGGTGCGTTTCACAACCCTTGAGGTAATCATGTGGGTTGAAAGAGACCTTCACTACAAATAAGAGCGCATTTCTCCTGATCTTGAGGAGAAAGTTTCATTTTCCAATAGCCACTGGCCAAGTCCATAGCGGAGAAGAAGCTAGAGACAGAGAGTTGGGCCAGGGCATCATCAATGCGAGGGATAGGATAGCTATCCTTCTTAGTGAGGCTATTCAACCTACGGTAATCCATGACTATATGATGACCTCCATTTTTCTTTTAATTAGTAAGAGAGGTGAAGACCAAGGGCTTTGATAAGGAACGAGTAACCCTGCATCTAATAAATGCTGGAGCTCCGTCCTCATAAGTTGCTCCTCCACTTTTGACTTGTGGTAGGGTTTGGACCTGATAAGCCGGGCATCACCCACATCAATGGAGTGGCACCAGCCCTTCATGTGGCCATAGTCAGTATCCGATTTGGAGAAGATGTCACTATTCATTCAGAAAGGTATGAACTTCCTCCAACTCCTCTGGGGCTAGCTTATCTAAGATATGAACGTTGGGCAAGGTACACACCATGTTATCTATGGGCAAGCCTAAATCTGACATAGAGCCAACGGAGTGAATATGTTCAATGTCCACTACTGGGAGTAGGAAACCTCTACCAATTTCCTAGTGTTTCTGTATGATCATATCTTTTCCAGTGAGGTTTCCTAAAAGAAAATTAATAGGCCTTTGGTAGCCAGGGTCTATTATCCTAGGAAAAACACGAGGCTCCAAGGGGCTAACACTCTCAATACTTACGAGGTGCAATAAACAGTGATGTGGGTTTTGTAGTGTGATTTTAGTGTCAATCACTCTTTGTTCCCTAGGCTTAATATATATCTCATCAGCCGCATAAAAAGGGATACTATACCCAGCATCCAATGAATCAGGTAATTTCTTTGTATTGCGACTGGAAGTAGTATATGACAAGGTTATAGCTGAAAAAGGATATTCGACCAGGCAAGAGTATTTGTGCTTGTGGGGTTCTTTATTGAATAAGAATAAAGGTACTTTGTAGTTGAGTAACGAGAGGACCCCTTGCTTCAAGTTAATTATTCCTTCATACTCAATCATTAACTGAGTGCCGATGAGCATATCATATGCGTTATTGTCCAAAGCCACAGCAGGGATTGATAGGATAAGCTTCCAAATTTGAATGGAGAGGGAAGAGTATGCCCCAATAGCACGGTATTGTTGGGACCAGCGGTTCCAAACTCTTGCGTGTACTTCAAATCAGGCGCTAGCTTAATCTTCCTGATAAGCTTAGTGGAGATCACGTTGACTGGAGAGCCAGTGTCCAAGATAGCCAGTATTTGGATCTTTTGAATGACCATTTCAACTTTGGTGAGCGTTCCTCCAAAGTTAGGTGATAGAGCTAAGACCTCTTGGAACCAGAAGGTGTAGGTTAACTTCTTAGCAGTATCAGGGTATTTATCCATGATGGACTTTGAGGTATAAACCCGTTGAAGGGGACGTATCAGGCCAGTTAAGAATTGGTTACCATCCTGGCAGTGTCAATGATTTTTGGACATCCTAGAATTTGTCTGAGGTAAGTTTCCTCAGGTATGGTAAACTCATCTACTCCTCCAGCGTTCAAATGATAAGGCACTTCTTCTGCGGGGCTCTCAATATGTAGTAACTGAAATCATCATAACCCCCCTCAGCTTCCTCCCCAAGAGTATTCGCAACAACAGGTAGGGCAGCAATAGAGGTAGGGGGATGGCTACAGAAGTTTGGATAGCTTTAAAAGATGCATTTTCCAGCTTGGCTGGAAGAGAAGGCACAGAGGCATTATTTAGCTTGTGCGGGTGTATGGTTGTTACAACCTTACAGGGCTCTAATTCACTAGAAGGAGTGATAACCTTTTTAAACCACATAGAGGGAGCAGGCTTAGTAGGGAAGATAGGCACAGGTGGCCTCACTCCCAATTGATCAACAGGCAAATACTCCTTAATGGTTAGATCCAAGGTTGGCACTTCAACTTTGGGTGGTGTGGCACATACATGGAATTCAGCCACATCCAACAAAGCTTCCTTTATGTCACGGATATTCATAAAATATCGTTTCACTGATATGATATGACGGGATAGAGAGGGCTGAGAGGATAGCCCAGTTAATAGGGCGGCAATAGCATCATCAAGGGTAAGCATGCTTGAGGGTAACAACCTTTGTGCAGCAAGGTAAAAGCGTTCATCAAAGATATTGGTTGATTTACCTTCATACATGCTAAGGCGCATAAAAGCCTGTTTTTCCCTGTGTAGACTCTGCTTTGATCCAAATTAAGCTAGAAGAGCCTCCTTCACCTCTGTCCAGGTGTACCCAGGATTCATGTTGGGTACTATCATCTCTTGGGCTACTCATCTTAGACATGGAAGGATGTGAAGAACTTTTTGTTTTCTGAGGCACCATCCATAGCAGCTTCATATACGTACAAGAAGGTAGCAATGCTCCCTTCACCAGGGTTGAACTTGTCTTTTATAGGAACTTTGTAAGGGCGCTGATCAAGCTCCTCAAGGCGAGACAAAGCGTTTGTTAGTTGCTTTTCTCAAGAGCAACTAATTTAATTGTACAGGGATCCCTGTAGTGAGCATCATTATGTAGGAATCCAGCTTGGTTATGCTCGCTTTGTGCTACACTGCTGGATCTCACAAAGTATTTAATAAAAATAAAATAAAAATAATATAAAAAATGGGTTTTTATAAATGTTTAATAGAGGCGCGGGAGTAAAAATGAGAAAACAATGATCATTGATATCTGACTATTTAGGTATTTAAAAGGATTAAAGGATCAAGGGGATTTTGGGAATAAGTTTGGACCAGCTTAACCTCATCTGAATTAGAAATATGAGGGAATAACGTATCATAACTCAGGAACTTGCTTCAGGGCAGCGGAGCAAATGAAGAGGAATTCTGATTGGCTAACATGTACCTGTGAGGTAACATTTTTATATACTTTAGCCAATCACCTCCCAAGAAATTTCTTGCACCTTGTGGGACCCCCGCTAAGCCTATAAAAGGGGGGGTCCCCGCGCAGGTGCATTAGAGGACTTTGATGGGGTTGGGGGAGTGCCTTCCAAAGAATTTCTAAAGTCTGTGGTGAGGTCATAGTAATCTGACTAGCTGAATTTATGACTAGTGCCCGTACAGGTTTCAAACTGGTGTTTAACTGATTATTGGGGTTCCACCAAGGATCAGCCAGGGACTTTTGGCCGATTTTCTTATCTTCCATATTTTTATTAATAATAAACAAAATCTTAACCACATCAGAAAATTGCAAATGGCCAACATTTCCCCTCTTCAGCTGAATTCGACCTTCAACATTATTATATCTCATCTGGGAGGGCAAATGTCCAACAACCCTTGATGAGATGGGATTACTGGCAGGGGTGACAAAAAGCTTCAATCTATTGGTCAATTGAGTGAAACTTGCCGATCTGACAGACAGACAGCAGGAGGAGGTGCTCAAATTATCTGAAAAGTATTGGGAAGTATTTTCAGGATGATCACAATTTAAGATTTACAAGGAATGTCACCACAAAGTCAACACCAGGGAAAATTTGTGGATGTGGATGATACGATCTGATGGTTGAAGGCAGCTGAAGCAGTAGTGGAAGAGGAAATTATCAAAATAGTGGAGAATAGGGCCTAGTTTCTTATTAAGCCCCTAGGCAAGCCCTATCCTGATAGTGAAGAAGACGGATGGCTCTAATTGGGTGGTGATCAACTATTGGAGGCTGAACAAGATAACAAAGAAGGATTTTTATCTAATTTCATGAATTGATGATGCATTAGATCAATTGGGAGAAGTAAAGTATTTATCTACGATGGATCTGATATCAGGATATTGGCAAATCGATTTGTTAAAAGAAGACCAGGAGAAATGCGTAATCACTGTAAAGGGGCTGTATCAACTGACGAGGATGCCCCAAGGTCTATGTAATAAGCCTATGAAGTTCCAAAGGGTCATGGACGCCAACTTAAATGACCTGAATTTGTCATGCGTCCTGGTTACTTGAACTATATATATGTTCAGTAGGACATTTACTGACAATTAACACTTGGAAGAAGTCTTCAGAGACTGTCTGCGGCTAACCTGAAATCAAGATGAGGAAGTGTCACTTCTTCAAGAAATAGTTGGAATATCTGGGATTAATTATCAACTCTAGTGGACTGCAGCTGTAAGCCCAGAAAATCGAGGCCAAAGAGTGAATGACTGTTCTGAAAGGTGTCCAAGATATCCAAGTGTTCCTTGGAATGGTCAGATACTACTGAGGAATCATATGGGATTTTGAGAATCGCTGAACCCCTATTTCATTTATTGAAGGATCTAAAAAAATGATTCGTTTATAATGAAGAGGCCCAGAGTTCTTTTAATGAATTATGTCACTATTTAATAGATTCTCTGATATTGAAATATCTAAAACCTAATAAAGAATTTATAATACATACCAATGATTCATTAACTGCGATTTTTGCTGTAATGAGCCAAGTAGATGAGCTCAGAGAGGAACATCTGGTAGTATATATGAGCTGGACATTATCAACAGCCAAAAGGAATTACACCGTTACTGAGCGTGAATGTCTTGAAGTAATTTATGCATGTAAATTTTTTTGGCTGTATATTTATGGAATGCACTTTAAAGTTGTGACGGACCACTCCTCATTGCATTGGTTGCGTTATTTATGGGAAAAGGAAGGATGACTGATTCAATGGCATTGAAGCTACAGGCTTATGATTAGGAGATAGTTCACCAAGTTAGAGCTTCTCATCAGAATGCAGATGGCTTATTGAGGTTACCAATGGTCCAAGTGGTATACCAGCAAGTGGATGAGTTATTCCAGAGAATGGTCAAAGGAGAAATTGGGAACGAGCCCCTGAGAAATCCAAGGTACACTTCAAAAAGCAATGGAAAACACTGAGACCAAGGATTGACAAGTTTTCAAGATGATTGAAAGAAAATGATTAATATCCTAAGACTATTAGAATGAGTGGCAAGCGTTCAGGCCATGAATAAGATTGTCAGGCATGGAGGCCTAAGGAAGATGACTGACCACATTTCCCAGTACTATTACTGGGAGTCTATCAACTATGATATAGCGGATTATCTGGCTTGCTGTGTAGAGTGCCAGCTGCACAAGCCTCACAAGAACATGACCAAGTTTTAACTGGTCCGCCCTGGATTTACCTGACATACAGTGTCCATTGATGTGATGAGACCTGTTGCAAAATCGACCCTGGGCTCCGCTAGTGTGCCAGGACAACCAGTATGAAGACTGGTGGCCCTTTGCTGTTTCACCTTCATTGGTGTACCAACCCCTACAAGTCCTGCATCCAACCCACCACTAACCACCAATGGCTTCACCTTTGGCCCCAGGCATCCTTGGCGTGTGCCCCAGCAAGTCCTGCCCCCTTCCTGGGCGGCTCAGGCACTCCCCCGCTGCCCACCCTCGCAACCCTTTACCAACCCATCTGGGCATGCCCTGGCAAGTCCATCCCCCCTCCTGGGTGGCTATGGCAACTCCCAAGCTGCACCCTACTAGGGTTGGCAGCCTGCCAGAGCATCCGCTGGATGCCAGCTGGCCAGGTTCTCACTGGTTCCTCATAAGGAGGTATGGGAGCTGGCAGTACCAGCCACTCCAGGCGTGATCTCCTGCGCCTATCAGGGATCCCCTTATCTTATCTAATTCTTCTACAACAGGGTATTAGCCACTATCAAATACAAAGTAAGAATGGTGCAAGAGAGATGTTTATTAGGAGGAAATGAAAAACTATTTATACTACTTTCAGGGCTACTGCGCCCAAGTACTCTTTGGTCAATCAGATACCGGAAAACCCATCAGCCTCTTGATTCCAAACCTCTATCAGATTGTAAACTATTCATTCATACTTCATAGCGATTCCCTTCAGATCTGCTCATATGATCACCAAATATTAATATTAGGTTAATCCATCCTCATCATAAGTCACTGGTTGATCGTATATAAATTCATAATTAAAGAAACATTGAGCATCCTCAGCATGAGTCACCGGTGCTCCAAATTAGTTGCAAATTCATAAATGATTGATAATGAATACATCAAATTTCCACCAGAAAATCCCACAATTATTTCTTATGGCAGTTGGTTCAGGGATAAGATTTCATTGACTTGATTTAAGTTATTGAAATCATCATTAGATGCTTGTAAACAAATACATTGGCTTTCTGCTGGAATTTCTACAATCACATATGATTTGATAGTCAGCGCTGAACTGGGTATCCACTGAACCTAAATTTGATTAATAGTTTTTATAACATTAGATAATATCAAACTAAGTGATTAGCTGCCAATTATGCCCAAATAACTGAAACCCCCTAATTCTGATACTATCAGAAGGATCCATATGGTTAAAATTGCGACAGGACCATTAACCATGAGTACAGGGGGTGTCAAATACATTATAGTTGCAATTGACTAGATGAGTCAAGATGAAGGCCCTGGTGAAAGTGGACTTGACAAGTACTGCAAGGTTTATCCTGGAAGTTGTATATAGCCATGAATGCCTGCAACTCTTGTTGAGTGACAATGGAACGAATTTTACATCCCATGTGATCCTGAGATTGGATAAGATAATGGGGATCTGAGAAATCATGTCAGTACCTTACCAGCCAGAGACAAATAGACTAGTAGATCAGATCAATGGAACGCTGGTCATGACGCTGAGGAAGCCGGTCTCAAGGAAAACTTCTGAATGAGGAATGTACCTCAGTTTGGTGATGTTTGCATATAATATAAGTCATCATATGGCAACAGGAATAACGCCATGTGAGTTACTATATGGAAGGAAGGGTGCTTTACCGCCAATTCTATATTTGGTGGTTGAACCAATATTGGGATGAGTGCCAAGAAGTACCTGATCCAATTGTCAAATATCCTGATTGAGATTCAATTGCAAGCATTTAATATGACCTTGAAAAAAGTGAATCAAGACAACAATGGATGACAAAAACTGACTACCATTAGTAGAAAACCAAGTAGGTAATAAAGTTGCTTATTGTGATACACATTGTTTTGGGAGTTGAAACAATTTAGATGCATTGTGGTCAGGTCTGTTTGAGATTATCACCAAGATGGTGATGGATGCCTATCCCATCAAGAACCTCTTGGATGGAAGGATTGTGAATTGAGTCCATGCTAAATATTTAAAGCAGTGGATCAAAGGAAAATAATAAAAAGAGTGTTCCCAAAGGACCGCTGAACCATTGAAGAGGTTATGTCCTGATAATTTGGTTAATTCTTAAAAGGGGACCGCTGAACCAAAAACAGATGGTTAAGTCTTTAGAAATAAGACCTCTGAACCATAGAAAACTGGTAGGTCATAGTGTACCTAGGAACCAGTTTAGGGGGAATAAAATAAAAAAGATGAACCGCTGAACTGAGTGATGTTCATGTCCCATATAAAAAAAGAATAAAAATTGATAAAAAAATTGAAAAAGATATAGTGAAAAAATACAAAATAAAAACTTACAAAGAAAATATATTTTCATAAATATTTTATTGGTTATCCTCAACTCTGGGATGATTTCGCTTATGTCACCTCTTGTGGGAGGGAGGATGTATTACAATAATAGTTAACAAACAATCAAAATCTATGTGAGATTGGATGCTAACAAGAGCTAGATCTACGCAAAGCCAAGTTTGTTGAGCAGAGGCTGATCCCTTCTGAGAACATGACAAGGGGAAGAGAGATGGAAATATTGGTACTTGCCAAACAAAATACCCTGGATTGTGGAGGGAAGAAACATAACAAGAAGAGGCAATTGGCAAATAAACTAAAGTAATCTCAATTTATGAACCAGAGCTGGGTGATTGGTCTTTAGAACTTGCTGATGGGCTTTGTCAAGAACATTGGACATAAAAGTCCTAGGGGGACCATAGAAGAGATTTCGTCATGCAGATTGAATCATCAGTTGGAAGAGCCAAACATCTTTATCAGAAATGCTGGTGAGCAGTTACTGGTACTGAGATTCCAAATTTGACATATGAGATGGACAAGAGGGGGAGTGTCAGACTTTTTATAGTAGTTGAAATTATGCACTTTGGCAACAATTAAGCTCTAATTTAAAAGAAATTAAACTCAAAATTAACGAGATAACACTTCATAGAAGAATTAATAAAAATATGTGCCAAAGAAGTTATTAAGAGAAAATAAAAAGAGCAAATATAATTGAGTATTCTTATTTGTGCCTCAAAACAAACATCGTCAGCAGTAACCTTCTGTCAAGGATGGGGAGGAAGATCAGGAACTCAAGGAAGCTGGACCAAGAATACTGAATATGACAGTTGGTCATATGCCCTGACCAGGGGTAAACCAGAATCCGATACTAATATCATCATGAGTAAATCAATCAGCTCAGCACAACAGAGGGTCATGGGGACTGTGCTCTGAGGAGGTGGTAGCAAGAAGGAAGAGGAAGAGAACCACATGCTGAAGGTTGTCCTGAGCAGCATCGAGTGTATATCAACTGTGCTCTGCTAGAAACCAATAAATATTTGACCTGATGTCTGAGGCAGTATTATCCTGTCCCAATCCTATAATCGCTGGAAATCTAGGAAAGAGAGGGAAGTATTGGTATTTTTGCCCACGTTTCCAGCCGTCTAGATTACAATGGGTTGCTAAGGGGATAATTCCCTATGGCGAGTGAATTGCATATTGGTTGACCCCAATCTTAGGTTAATAATGTTTGGGGATTTTAGGTATTTCGCCAGGATTGGATCCATCAGGGACCAATCCAGAAAAATGCTCAAGATCTCATCGAGAAGAGTTTTTGATGAATTGGGGGCATCTGATAGTTTATTGTTGATTAACTATCATGTGTATAATTGGGATTGGTCATGTTTCATCACCAACCAATTAGAAGTTTAAGGAGCAAGTTGCAAGATGAGTGATGCCACCTGCAATTAGTGAATTGATCAGTTGCTTGCGACCTGCCATAATGGGTAACAATTCCCATTACCTAAGCAGGTCACTCGCCAATTTTAATTAATCTACTGGGATCAAGAGGAAAACGTTAGGGACACATTTTCTGACTTTTTCCCTTATAGGTCTCAAGGATGTCCTACAAAAGATTTTAACCAGATGAAGAAGACCATTACTGGTGAGACGATGAAGGGAAGCTCAACAGCAATGACTGCCGTTTCATGGCTGAGGCGCCAACCAAAAGTTGTGCGCTGAATTCTCTCTATAAAGTCCCCTGATAATTCACATAAATAAAAGAGTCATTTTTAGCAGAATTTAGTTTAGGCTTTAGTTCTATTCATCTTCAGGAATCTATTACTTGTGTGCTTTAATTGGGGACTCTTTAGAAGGATAAAGAGTAAGGACTGAGGATCCTTAAGAAAAGAAGCTGATATTTGTTGGGAATTGCTTAGACTCCGCAAGACCATAGGAGAGGCAAAACTTAGGGATTTGAGCATGGATAAAGTTAGGCGGATAAGGGTATAAGTACCTACTGAAGATATCAAGAGTATTTCGTGGAGAAATACAGGTCAAGCGTTGGACCAGAATGGGTTTTCTATTCAACTATGGATAACAGTCTTCATACTATTATCAATCAACTATCATCTATTTTCAGACAACGTGAATTGTGCACATACCAAACATTGCAGTTAATCAATTAGGGGTTATCAGTCTTTACAATAAAGGAAAACCTCTAAATTTTAACACGGTATAAAGCCTTTCCACAATACTAAGTACCCCAGACGTTGTTTATCTCTACATGAGGCAAAAATTATCCTCCACTTCTCATTAAAGTGCCATTCAACAACATAAGATTCTAGTGTCTTAAGAGAGGGCCCCTCAAAAAAGGTTAGCTTACTTTCATGGAACATGAGAAGACTAGAATTTAGGTGTGTATCTAACTGTTAGGAGGCATAATACACCTTCTTAACAATGCGGGGTCCTATCCTTCTGGGTCTCAATTTCTTGATTATCTAGAAAAATATTCCTGGCACAAGCAAGCAAGGACTCCCTCCTTATACTTGGTTTCTTCTCTTCTATTCCCATCAGCATTCTCCTTGTAAGTCTTCATGGCCTCATTCAAATTAGTGTTTGCCTTCTGGTACACTTTTCTGATGATATTGGAAAAGTCCATCACAGATTACACCTTGGACCCACAACTGGGTTCCATATTAAAGGGTGGTTTTAACCCATAATTAACAAAGAAGAGAGAGCAATCAATAAAGAAATACTTGGAGTTGTTGTAACTTAACTGTGCCAGTGGAAGGCGTGAGACCCATTCTGAATGATCCATTGCAATGTATCAATGAAAGAATTGTTATAACATTTATTCACTCAACTTTTTCTCTCTCGTTGCAATCACTTTTGCAACTTAATTAATTCAAGTCTGATTCTAGTTTGATAATCTCACAGAGGAGATTAGTCTGCACCCATTTCAGGGAGCAGTTGGGCAAGTAAGGTAAGAGGAGCAGGTGGTAGGCCCAAGGCCTCAAATGTTAAAAAACGCCCCGGAGAAACTGGCAGAATAGAAAAAAAATAAAAAACTGGCGGTCACTATTTCCCCAGAAATCCTCACTTGGCAAGCGTGATGCAACCAGTACATCAACATGCCGCACTCCCAACCACTCTCGCCGGTGGAATACGGAGTCCATGTGTTTCTGGACATCCAACAAACAGCTTTATGGGAAAAATTTTGTGGGGATGTGCACACTTTTTTCCTGACCGCGGTGTATGTCACACCTCAATCCATGTCACACGGTTGGCTGGACCTCGGTTTTGAAGACAAGGAGGCAGCAGACAAAGCTGCTGCAGTGCATGTAGTGATCAACCTCCCCGAAGGGCAATGGGTTGTCAAAACCAAATGCACCAGATGAACAAAATACAACCAAATTTTCATCACGTTTGACTTTTTGCCTACTACAGTAAAATGTGCCATTTTGGAGCAACACCTGAAAGATGGCTTCACCATATATGGCGAAATACAATCTTTCAAAATGCAACACTTCACGCTGATGCCATACCTGTGCACCAGT